>PVKH010032170.1:0-12210 GCA_004027955.1 Chaetophractus vellerosus | reverse complement strand
GCAGCCATCTTGCTCCAGGGCATGGACTTTGGTATGGGAAGAAATTTATGCTTTGTGGCCTGGTAACTGTAAGCTTCTACCCCAAATAAATACCCTTTATAAAGACCGACCAATCTCTGGTATATTTCAAAAGGCACTCTTGTGGCTGACCAAAACAACAACTATGTATCTAAATTGACTTAGAGTCATTGGGGAAAAAAGACTTAATGAAACTTTTAAACACTATTGTGATTCATTTTGAAACCAAAGTAAAATACATGCTATATTCACTGCTCTGTACTTATATTGACTTACATCAATGTTATCTCAATTTATGAACTATAAGAACACAATAGTAGTTATTTTTAAAAATTAAGTAAATACATGCTTTCTTCACCACATTGTACTTATATTGACTAACAGTCAATGTTAAAACACAGAACTCAATTAGTGAACTGGGAAAACACTATATTGATTAGTTTTGAGTAAGTAAAATACATTCTATATTCACAGCAATCTACTTATATTTGACTTTCAATCAATGTTAGAACACAAAACTCAATTAGTTAACTGTGAGAACACTATAGTGATTAGTTTTGAAAACTAAGTAAAATGGATTATTAATTCACCACTATGTAGTAATATTGACTTACAGTCAATGATAAAACACAGAATTCACTTAGTGAATTGTGAAGACACTAGTATGAAAAGTTTTGAAAATTATGTAAAATACATGCTTTATTCACTGCTATGTACTTATATTGACTTACAGTCAATGTTAAAACACCAAACCCCCTTAAAGAACTGTGAAAACATTACCATGGTTACTTTTGAAAATTAATTGAATAATATGCTTTATTAAGCACTGAATATATAAAATCACTTATAATCGATGTTAAAACATAGAAGTCACTAGTGAATGGCAAAAACACTAGAGTGATTCAATTTTACCCAAGCTAAATATATGTTTTATTCCACTGATATGTACTTACATTGATTCACAATCATTGTTAAAATGCAGAAGTCACTTAGTGAACTGTGAAAAAATATATACTGATCAGATTTGGAAACTAAGAAAAATACAGGTTTTGTTCACCACTATGTACATATATTGATTTACAGTCAAGGTTAAAACACATACTCAGCGAATGGTGGAAATACTATAGTGATAAGTTTTGAAAACTTGTAACATAGACAATTTATTCTCCAGTCTGTACTTATATGATTTATAGTCAATGTTAAACACAGAACTCATTTAGTAAAGTGTAAAAACACTCTATTGATTAGCTCTGAAAACTAATTAAAATAAGTGCTTAATGCACCACTATGTACTTATGTTGACTTACCATCCATATTAACACACAGAAATCACTTAGTGAAATGTGAAAACACAATCTTGATTAGTTTTGAATATTATGAAAAATACATACTGTATTAAGTGTTATGTATCTATATTAACTTATAATCAATGTTTAAACACAGAATTCAATTAGATAACTGTGAAAATACTATAATGATTTGCTCTCAAACCTAAGGAAAATATGTGTTTTCCTGACTATGTACTTATATTCACTTACAGTCAATATTAAAACATAGAAGACACTTAGTGAACTGTGAAAACACTGTAGTGATTGGTTTTGAAAGTAAGCAAAATACATGATTTATTCACCACTAAGTATTTATATTGACTTACACTTCAAACACAGAAATCCTTTATTGAACTGTTAAGATACTGTTGTGATTAGTTTTGAAAACTAAGAAAGCACAAGTTTTCCTCATTGATATTATGTATATTGACTTACAAATCAGTGTTAAAATACAGAAATCACTTAGTGGAGTGTGAAAAGACTCCAGTGTTTTGCTTTGATAATTAAGTAAAATACATGCATTATTAGCAACTATTAATTTAAAAACACAAAATTCACTTAGTGAAGTCTTTAAACATTATAGTGATTAATTTTGAAAACTAAGTAATATACATTTTTTTCAGTGTTATGTACTTATTTTGACTTACATTCAATATCATAACACAGAACTCAGTGAACTGTGAAAACATTATAGTGATTAGATATGAAAGTTAAATAAAACTAATGCTTTATTCCATGCTATGTAGGTATATTTACTTATAATCAATGTTAAAAAAGGTCTCAATTACTGAACTAAGAAAAGAGTATAGTGATTAGTTTTGAAAACTAAGTAAAATGCATGCTTTATTCACCTCTATTAGGTATACTGACTCACAATCAATGTTAAAATACAGGATTCACATAATGAACTGTGAAAGAACTCCAGAGACTAGTTTTGTAAGTTAAGTAAAATACATGATTTATTCACCACTATATATTGACCTTGACTTACAGTAAATGAAAAACACAGAACTCAGTAAACTCATTATACACTATATTGTTTAGTTTTGAAAACTAAGTAAAATGCATACTTTATTCACATGATCTACTTATATTGACTTACAAGCAATGTTAAAACACCCCAATAACTTGAACTGTAAAACACTATTTTGATTAGTTTTGAAAACTAAATAAAATACATACCTTACTCACTGCTATGTACTTATATTTGTTTACAGTCAAGGTTAAAACACATCATTCATTTAGTGAACTGTGAAAACAGTATAGCAATTAGTTTTGAAAATTAATTAAAATATATGCTTTTTCACTGCTATGTATTTATATGGACTTATAGCCCTTGTTAAAACACAGAATTGCTCTAACAATGGTGAAAACAATATAGTGAATAGTTTTGAAAACTATGCAAAATACTTGCTTTATTCACTGCTAGGTATTTATATTGACCTACAGTGAATGTTAAAGCACTGAACTCTATAGTGACTAGATATGAAATCTAAGTAAATTACATGCTTCTTATGTGCAATCTATTTATATTCACTTAGAATCAATGTTTAAACCCAGAATTCACTTAGGAAATGTTAAAACACTATAGTGATTATTTTTTAAAATATGTAAAATACATGCTTTATTCACCCCACTGTACTTATATTGACTTACAGTCATTGTTAAAACACAGAAATCACTTTTTGAACTGTGAAAACACTATACAGATTAGTTTTGAAACCTAAGGAAATACTTGCTTTACTCACTGTGATGTTCTTATGTTGACTTACAATGTTAAACACAAACACACACTTACTGAACTGTGAGAACACTATTGTGATTAGATTCAATATGTATGCAAAACACTTTTATTCAGTGCTATGTACATATATTGACTTCAAGTCAATGTTAAAACACAAAACTCTCATAGTGAACTGTGAAAACCCTATAGTGAAGAATTTTGAAAACTAATGAAATGCATGTTTTATTAACTGTTACATAGTCATACCCACTTAAAGAAATGTTAAAACACAGACTGCACTCAGTGAACTGTGAAAGCACAGTAATGATTCAATCTGAAAACTAAGAAAAATACATGCTTTATTCACCCATATGAATTTATATTGACTTACAATGTTAACAAACAGAACTCACTTAGTGAACTGTGGAAATATTATAGTGATTAGGTTTCAAAACTAATTACAACACATTCTTTAAAACTGCTATGTACTTATATTGATTTACAGTCAATATAAAGCACGGAACACACCTAGTGTACTGAGAATATACTAAGATTAGTTTTGAAAACTAAGTAGAATACATACTTTATTCCTTGCTATGTATTTATATTCACTTACAATCAACATTAAAAGACTGAATCCACTTAGTGAATTCTGAAAACACTATAGTGATTACCTATGAAGACCAAATAAAGTACATGCTTTACTCACTTCTATATACTTATATTGACTTACAGTCAATGTTACAACACCCAACTCACTAGTGAACTGTGAAGAGTCTATCTTGATTACTTGTGAAAACAAAATAAAATACATGATTTATTAAGTGTAGGTACTTATATTGACTTGCAATCAATCTTAAAATGCAGAACTCATTAAGCAAACTTTGAAAACACTGTATCAATAGCTTGAAAACTAAGTAAAATACATGCTTTATTCATAAATGTGTATTTTTTAAATTCTCATCAATGTTAAAGCACCTAAGTCACTTACTGAAATGTGAAAAAAAACTATATTGATTAGTTGTCAAAACTAATTAAAATATATGCTATTTCACATCTATGTACTTTTATTGACACAGTCAATGATAAAATGCAGAACTCAAGTAGTTCACTATGAAAATACAATAGTGATTCATTTTCAAATTTAACTTAAATGCATGCTTTATTCATCAATATTTCCTAATATTAGGAGAAGCGGCAAGATGGTGTTGGTTTAGGTGTGCACTCACTGGCTCTGAAGCAGAGGAGGACTGATTGCGGACAGGAGCCCAACAGCATGGTCTGTGCCAGGAGTCTGGGACACGGGAGTATTAACTGCATTGGTCTGGAGGCAACTGGAGTGTGAGTTGGACTGCTCAGCATAAAGTCGTGAGTTCTTTATTCCCCAGCCAGAAACACAGGTGGCAGGGTCCCATTCTCAGGGAGGGGGGCTGGGCAGTCTGAAACCTCAATGGTAAACCTGTGAGGGGGGGGAATAAACCATGAGATGGGAAGGTCTGACAGGGGGGTGGAGAGGGGTTTCCTTTCTGAGGGTTTGGTCACCGAAACCTCCTAGCAGTGTATGGGTGAATTAGCCAGCTGGAAGTGGTGCCGGGCTGAGGGGAGAGGAAAATCTGCTTGAGAGTAGCACAGACACAAGGGTCAGCAAAGGGCAGTAACACAGTCTCAGCTACCCTAGGGGAGTCAGGCAGTGGGAAGTAACAGATAAGTCTCCACAAGACTATTTGGGGTCCCCTCACAGGAGGGGGCGGTCTAGAAAAGTTCTTTAAGGACACTTGTTACATCAAAAATTAAAGAGAAACATATTGACTTGCTTCAATGGCTAAATTCTGCCTCAAAGCCTGCAGAGAGAAGGCTGCAAGGCAAACAATTAACGTTCACAAGCTGAGAGGCTCTGCAAGTGCCCAAAAGGAATGCTGCTTTTCCTTAAGATTTAATTGCACGCTTGTGTGCTTTTTACCTCTACTCTCTTCTCCTTGTTGTTGGTGTTTTATTGTTTGTGGATTTTTTTTGTTTTTTTTTTAAATTAGGTGTGGATAGCTTTTTTCTTCTTTGATGGTCTTCTTTATCCTTGACTTTTCATCCTCTGTGTATGGTGATTGTGTCTACCAACACTATCTCCTCTCCTTCCTTCATCTTTCTACCTTCAGCTTTCTGTTGTGGTTCTTACATTCCATGTTTTTTCATTTGCTCTCAATTTCACACTTGTTAACTTCTATCTTGGCTATACTGTTCTCTTTTCTTTCTTTCTTTTTATAATAGTTTTTTTATTTCAGCCTATTCTCTATTAGTTTTCTCTCTCATCATTCTGGCCATATAAAATATTCTATATATTTTTCTCTGTTTGATTCCCCATTACACTTTAGGCAATCCAATTTTCCCCCATCACTCTACACTGCCTAGATGAGTTAGATATTCAATTTACTAAATCTGATATGGCCCCTCCTCTAACCTTTATCAATAGTACTATTATCCCTTTTCCTTTCTTACCAATTTTGATTGCTCTGGCCCTAACCTTCTTCCTTCAAAGGAACATAGAAAAAAGCAAGAAAATACAACAAGGGGAAGAGAGTATCAATGAGAAATCTTAACACACACACAGAACTACAAGCTAAATAAAACTCAAGAGCAGAGAGAGAAGCTAATCAACTGAATAAATGAATCAAGATAAAATGATGACCGGAGGGCAAAAAAAAATTACAAGCCATACCAAGAAAATGGAAGACACAGTCCACTCCAAAGAACAAACCAAAAATCAAGAAGAGAAGCAGAACATAGAACAACTAATCATGGACCAACTTCTGAAAATGAAGGAAGAGATTAAGGATATTAAAAAGACACTGGTGGCACATACTGAAGAAATTGTAAACATGCATAAAAAGATAATGGATATAATGCCGATGAATAGCACAATCCAAGAAATCAAAAGGATGATAGATTCACATAACAGCAGATTTGAACAGACAGAAGAAAGAATTAGTGATCTGGAAGACAGTACATCTGAAATCAAACAGATAGTGAAAAAGATAGATTAAATGGTAGAAAAAATCCAACAGGGACTTAGGGACTTAACCGACAACACCAAACGCACAAACATATGCATTACAGGCATCCCAGAAGGATAAGAGAAGGGAAAAGGAACAGAAGGAGTTTTGAAGGAAATAATGGCTGAAAACTTCCCAAACCTAATGAGGGAGATGGATGTACATATCCAGGAAGCACAGTGCACCCCAAATAGTATAAATCCCAACAGCCCAACACCAATACACATACTTGTCAAAATGTTTAATGCTCAAGACAAAGAGAAAATACTCAAGGCAGCGAGAGAAAAGAGAACCATAACATACAAAGGAAGCACAATAAGATTAAGTGCTGACTTCTCAGCTGAAACCATGGAGGCAAGAAGACAGTGGTATGAAATAGTCAAGACACTGAAAGGAAAAAAAATTCAAACCACGAATTCTCTATCCACCAAAGCTGGCATTCATAAATGATGGAGAGTTCAAAATCTTCACAGATAAACAGAAATTAAAGGAATACACCAACAAGAACCCTGCACTTCAAGAAATACTAAAAGAAGCTCTAAAAGATGAGAGGAAAAAACAGGAGAGAGAGAGTAGGAGGAGAGTGTAGCAACAACAATAACGACTCAAATAGAAACAAAAACAACATAGGACATACATAAACTGAAAGAAAATAAGGCTAATGTAAGAAATTCATTGAGAATAGTAACACTGAATGTTAACAGATTAAACTCTCCAGTCAAGAGACACAGATTGGCAGAATGGATAAAGAAATCGAATGAAAATGACAACACAACATATCAAAACCTTTGGGATGTGGCCAGAGCAGTACTGAGAGGAAATTTATAGTTCTAAAATGCATATATTAAAAAAGAAGAAAGAGCTAAAATTGAAGAATTAACTGCACACCTAAAAGGATTGGAAAAACAACAACAAACGAATCCTAAAGGAGGCACAAAAAAGAAATAACTAAGATCAAAGCAGAGCTAAATGAAATAGAAAATATGAAAGCATTAGAAAAAATAAATAAAACCAGAAGCTGGTTCTTTGAGAAGACCAAAAAAATTGACAAACCCTTAGCCAGACTAACAAAGAAAAAGAGAGAGTAAATGCAAATACATAGAATAAGGAATAAAGAAAAGGAGATCACTACTGACCCCACTGAAATAAAGAATATCATAAGAGGATGCTTTGAAAAATTATATGCCAACGAGAATGATAATTTAGAGGAAATGGACAAATTCCTAGAAACGCACAAGCAGCCTACACTGACGAAAGAACAAATCGATGAACTCAACAGTACAAATACAAGTAAAGGGATAGATTCAGTCATCAAAAACCTCCCAACTAAGAAGAGCCCAGGTCCAGATGGCTTCACAGCTGAATTCTACCAAACATTCAGAAAAGAACACCAATCCTGCTTAAACTCTTCCAAAAAATAGAAATAGAAGGAACACTCCCTAACTCATTCTATGATGCCAATATTACCCTAAAACCAAAGCCAAACAAAGTCACCACAAGAAAGGATAATTACAGACGAATCTCTATAATGAACCTAGACACAAAAATCCTCAACAAAATACTTGCTACTCGCATCCAACAACATATCAAAAGCATTATACACCATGACCAAGTGGGTTTTATCCCGGGTATGCAAGGATGGTTCAACATAAGAAAATAAATCAATGTAATACACCACATAAACAAACTGAAAGAACAAAATCACACGGTCATCTCCATAGATGCAGAAAAAGCATTTGACAAAATACAACACCCTTTCCTGATAAAAACACTGCAAAAGATAGGAATAGAAGGAAACTTCCTGAGGATGATAAAAGCAATTTATGAAAAACCCAAAGCTAATATGATCTTCAATGGGGAAATCCTAAGGGCCTTCCCACTGGATCAGGAACAAGACAAGGATGCCCACTATCACCGCTCTTATTTAACATTGTCCTAGAAGTACTTGCTCTAGCACTGAGGCAAGAAAAAGATATAAAAGCCATCCAAATTGGAAAGGAAGAAGTAAAAATTTCATTATTTGCAGAAGACATGCTCCTATACTTAGAAAGTCCCGAGAAATCTACAACTAAGCTTCTAAATCTTATAAAGGTCTTCAGTGATGTTGCAGGCTATAAAGTCAATGCTGAAAAATCAGTAGCATTTCTGTACACTAACAATGAACAATCTGAGGAGGAAATCAAGAAAAAAATACCGTTTACAATAGTAACAAAAAGAATCAAATACCTAGGAATAAATTTAACTAAAGATGTAAAGGACTTATATGCAGAAAACTACACAACACTGTTGAAGGAAATCAAAGAAGACTTTAATAAATGGAAGAATATTCCCTGTTCATGGATAGGAAGACTAAATATCATCAAGATGTACATCCTCCCAAAGATAATCTACAGATTTAATGCAATCCCAATAAAAATTAACACTGTATTTTTTTTAAGGAATTGGAAAAACTAACTACAAAATTTATTTGGAAAGGTAAGAAGCCCCGAATTCCCAAAGACATATTGTAAAAGAAAAAGGAGGTTGGAGGTATCACACTACCTGACTTCAAAACATACTACAAAGCTACAGTGGTGAAAACAGCATGGTATTTGCACAAGGATAGACACATTGACCAGTGGAACAGAATTGAGAGTTCTGATACAGATCCACGCATATACAGTCACCTGATATTTGACAAGGCCACCAAGTCCACTCAGTGGGGAGAGAATGGCCTCATCAACAAGTGGTGAATGGAGAACTGGATATCCATATGCAAGAGACAGAGAGAGGATTACCATCTCACACCCTACACGAAAACTAACTCAAGGTGGATCAAGGATCTAAACATAAGAGCCAAGACCATAAAAAGTTTGGAGGATAATGTAGGGAAGCATCTACAGGACCTTGTAATAGGAAATGGTTTTATGGACATCACACCGAAAGCACGAGCAGCAAAAGAAAAAATAGATAAATGGTATCTCCTCAAAATTAAAACCTTTTACACCTCAAAGGATGTTATCAACAAAATAAAAAGGCAGCCTACCCAATGGGAGAAAATATTTGGCAACAATATATCTGATAGGAGCCTCATATCTTGCATATATAAAGAAATCCTACACCTTGAAAATAAAAAAACTAACAACCCACTTAAAATTGGGCAAGTGACTTGAAAAGTCACTTCTCCAAGGAAGAAATGCAAATGGCAAAAAGGCACATGAAAAAATGCTCGGCATCTCTAGCAATAAGAGAAATGCAAATCAAAACTACAATGAGATACCATCTTACACCCATCAGAATGGTGACTATTAAAAAAATGGCAGACTATAAATACTGGAGAGGTTGTGGAGGAATGGGTACCCTCATCCACTGCTGGTGGGATTGTGGATTGTTACAGCCACTGTAGAGGACAATATGGTGGTTCTTTAAAAAACCAAATATAGATCTTCCATATGACACAGTAATTCCACAGCTGGATATATACCCCGAAGAATTGAAAGCAAAGACATGAACAGATATATTACACTAATGTTCATAGCAGCATTATTCACAATTGCCAAAAGTTGGAATCAACCCAGGTGCCCAAAAGCAGATGAATGGATAAGCAAGATGTGGTACGTACATACAATGGAATACTCCTCAGCGGTAAGAAGGAACAAAGTGCTAACACACGGGGTAACATGGATGAATCTTGAAGACCTCATTTTGAGTGAAGCAAGTCAGGCATTGGAGGATGAGGTGTACATGACCTCACCGATATGAATAAAGGAAATTGGGCAGTCCCTGAGGACTAGGGTCTGAAAAATAGGTTTAAAAAGAAAGAGAAAGAGAAGAGAAAGTAGTGGGATATCATCCATAGGGACATAATCTGTGGCAAGGTGATAGAGCATGGCTGTGAGTTATGGGAATGGGACAGGTAGGTGGTGATATGGTTGGGTTTTGTGGTGCAGGGTTGCTGGTGGGAGGACTGGGAGGGACAAGTTGGAGAGCTCAGGATGCTTGGTGGGGATGGAGGGTGGACCGAATGAATGCTTGGGATGTGAGGCTGAGGGGTGGAGACTGAAGTGGTGGGCATGCTCTTGTCACAGAATGGAGGGGAGGTGTCACAGCTTGGGGGAGAGGGTTGGGGGTCATTCAGGGTCGTGTATTTACGGGGGGCCTCGGGGATATGTAAGAGTGTTCTTTCTGTCGTGGTGTAGTGTGTCGGTTGGCGGAGAATCTGTTGGCAGGGGGGAGGGAGATGGGCTCCCTATTTTTATAGGTCTGTTTCACTCAGAAATAGACTGGGCGATGGCACAGGAGCAGGGATGGTTCCCCGTGGAGGATGAACCAGTGAGCCAGGTCACTATGTGACATGAATCTGTGAATCCTGTCATCTGGAGAGTCAAGCCAAGGGGACATTGTGGGGCCTGGTGTGGTGGGGAGGGATGGGGTAGATTGAATGAGGGGTTTGGTTGCCCATGGAAGTGTTTTCCATTGCCTTCCAGGGGTGGACACGGGACAAGGTAAAGTCATCAAAATTTATAAAAGTACAGGAACTAAAATGTGGACCTTGATGTGGACCAATGACAATGTTGGGGAAACACATTTCACTATTATTATTTCTTTTCTTTTCTTTTCTTTTCTTTTCTTTTCTTTTCTTTTCTTTTCTTTTCTTTTCACATAGTTTGAATAGTACAGTCCGCTGGAAACATCTAGTTTTCTTTTTTTTTCTTTTTTTTAATAAAAATTTTTAATATTTTATTTTATTTTATTTCATTTCTCCTATTTTTAGTCTTATAAATTTTTTTGCTAACTGTTTTTTATTCTTTAAGTTCTCCGATGTTTTGACTCTTGCATTTAAATGATTTTGTTAGGGATGGTTCACAGTGGGGGATAAACTGGTGAGGCAGGACACTCTGTGTCGGGAATCTGTGAATCCTGTCATCAGGGGAGTTGAGCCAGAAGGTGTTGTAGGTCCAGGGGTGGTGGGGAGGCACATGGCAGATCGAATATAGGCCATTTGATGGCCTGTGGAAGTGTTTTCCATTGCCTTGTGGTGGTGGATATGGGACAAGATGACAGGCATCAAAAACTACAAAAGTGTACAATCTAAAATGGGGACCTTGATGTAGACCAATGACAATGTTGAGGAATTATGTTTCACTATCTGTATGTCAGTTATATTGAGGCTGCCATTCACATTCAAAATGATTTCGGTATGGGGAGAAATGGAGGAGGGGGTTAAATACATAAGAATGTCTTGTATTTTGTGTGTGGCTCTGCTGTGACCCAAAGCTTCTTTGAAAATTAAATGATAAAAGGAGGGCTGCCTGACAGTGATAAGAGGAAAGTGTCATAAAATAGACTGGACACCAGATATTGCACCGACAAGGCACAATTTGGAAACTCGGGAAAAAAAATCTAAAATTATTTTGTATTATGAAGTTCACTTGTATTTTACCTCTTACATTTTAATTCCATTATTATTTCATTTTCCTATTCATCATGATTGGCTACTGTGATGGCTTCACATGTGAAGAGGTTATGGATCACAGAAGGGTCACAATGTGGATGGGAGAGGAGCATTGGTGGGGGGGTGTCAAAGTTGTGGGTGCATGGGAGGAAGTCCACCTGAACATACACAAGTCATACATAATTCTTCGAAGGCTCATGGAACATGGCCATGGGGTGAAGTATTAATCACTAAGTCGGAAAACACTGAACTCCCATCCTGGAGATTTCTGTCATAGTTTCCAGATGAGTAGCAACAACCCCCTGAGTACAGGTCAGTGTCTGGCAAAGGAGGATGATCCATTGATGGGCACCTGTTATTGATGACTAGCCTTATGAGTCACTGCTATTGAAATTGGAATAGCCTACTGTTAAGGGGTGCCTAAGAGTTGCCTCTGGAGAACCTCCTTGTTGCTCAAAAGTGGCCTCTCTCTAAGTTAACTCAGAATATAAATGAATTACCTTCCTCCCAGTGCAGGACATGACTCCTGGGGATGAGCCTCCCTGGCAATGAGGGATTACTAACAAATGCCTACGGGCAGTACAATGAGGAAAAGACTTCAAATAAAAGGGGGAAATGGTAAAGACAAATGAGTCCATATGGCTAAGAGACTTCAAAGTGAGT
>PVKH010032169.1:0-12183 GCA_004027955.1 Chaetophractus vellerosus | reverse complement strand
GATAGCATCTGCAGGACACCTAGCACCATGGAGGATGCACAATCATCTTCCTTTCTGTTTTAACCCTGGGGCATATCCACGAGGGGGTACACTGTGATTACTGAGTGTGCTAGTCCCTGGAATGCTTCTTTCCTATCTGCATTTCCTTTCCATCCTTTGGGCATATCAATCAGGGAGTTGTGGTCTGATTACTGAGTCAACTCGACACAGAGAATAGTTCTTTTGTATTTGGTCACACAAGGAGCCACCAACTCCACGTAGTCTTGGACTCATTTGTTATTATTTTTTCCATTATTTAGTGTGCTTCTACAACTTAGATTTGTATTAGGAGTTTGAAAAAAAACTGACCTCCAATCCCAAATCTAGAGAGCATGCTTTATTCAGAGGTCCAACTTCTAGTTCTATCCTACACTTCTATTCTCAGTGTGCCCATTACTCGGCTTCCATTTTTAAAATATAGTCTATCCTCCCATTGTTCTTTTAATCTTAAACATCTCCCCATGAAGACATACCTACATGCCACCCTATCTTGGGTAGAATTTTAGCACAACTATACTGTACACAAATTTCCTCACCTAGCTTTTTTAAAATTTACAGACTGTCCTACAATGTGACCCTTATGGTATATATTCCTCATTCTTTATATAATTCTGTAATATACCATTTTGTTGTACCTTAGTTTATCCAACTAGTTCCTAATTATTGGTCCTTTTCTGATATATATTCTTACAAATGATATTGTCTTGAGTATGCTCGTGAAAACATCATTTTGTTTTTGCATATGTGTCTTTGAAAGCAATTTCTAGAAACAGGATTTAGTTAAAGGCCATTTGGAATTTCTTTCAGTGATTTGTCTATACATATCTTGTGCTCTGTTTTTCTGTAGGGTTGATGGCATTTTTCTCTAATTTTTAGAAAGCACATTAAACATTTGACTTATCCATGGTAGGATTGTAAATATTTTCCTCAATTTGCTCTTCCTCATTTTACTTCTTAACTGTTTTAAAAAAGTTACTTAATAAGAATAATTGAAGACAGTTTAACAGCTTTTTGACTTACTCCTTCTGGAATTTGAATTATAGTTAGTCAAGGGATTAGAGGTTTTGTCCATGTGTCTTTCCAGCATTTCTGTAAATTCACTTTTTTTTTTTTAATTTCCATAGCTGTTCATTTACAAAACACTTCACATTTTTTTTACCAGTTTTTATCCTACAACATTTTGGGCATAAATGGAACACATTTTTATTTGTTAAAAATTCAGACCAAGAAAGATCGGTATGGCAATGGTAAACAAGTTCCTTAAAGTTTTGTAATTACCCAGTGGTTGAATCAAGTGTCATTCTGTGCCTAATTTTTTTTTTTCATTTATTTATTTTTATTATTATTTTTTGTGGGGGTTCACTTGTTGATTTAAATTTTTTTCCTTTATTTTTGAAGGAGCTTTAGATTACATAAATGTTACATCGAATATATAGGGGATTCCCATATATCCCACCTTCTGCCCCTCCCACACTTTCCCCCCATTAACAACACCTTCTATTAGTGTGATACATTTATTACAATTGATGAACATATATTGAAGCATTGCTACTAAGCATGGTCTACAATGTACATTATATTTTACACTTTGCACTGCCCCATTTTATAGGTTTTGACAAAATGTATAATGGCTTGTATCTTTCATTGCAATATCTTGCAGAACAATTCCAATGCCTCAAAAATGCCCCATGTTTCACTTATTCATCCATCTTCTTCCCCTCAGCACCTCTGGTGACCACTGTCTTTATATTAATGTTACAATTTCTTCCATTTCTAGAATAATAATGAGTCTACTTTAATCTACAGTTGCATTCTCCCTGGCTTAGTTTTCAGGGGGCAGATGGGTGGAACTGTCTTGCTTGCAGTTGCAGATACTCTTTGCTTCTTGGGATGGGTGTTGTCTATCATCATCCTTTTGTTAGTTGTTCTGGGTGAGACTGATGTACTGGAGAGTAGATGTTGGATGCAATCCTGCTGAGATTCAGGCTCATCTGGTAAATAGACAGCTGGAAGATTAAGTCACTGGGACATATTTTTAATGGATATAGTGTTAATTATAGGTTAAAATAAATAGGGCAGAAGAACCCTGTGTAGAAAAATGATAAATGATCTAACTCTGATACATTTGGGGGAGATGGGTTATCATATATTCCAAGGAAAGGCCCACTTTTTGGGTGCCAATCTTCTGGGGTTGTCTGCCCTGCCTATAGTGTCTAGATATCTCTAGAGTCCTCAGGAGCACCCCTACTTGAGGCACTGTTTACTGTCGCAGACAGTGAATTTCTACTGAGATGTGCATAAGCATAACCTCTGGAATGACCTCCCAACTTTGAAATCTCTTAGCCGTAAAAATTCATTTGCATTCAGTGTTTTTCCCTTTTGGTCCAGGTCTTTTTCTAAATGCATCATTAATTGGCTCTTGGTATTAATCCCTCGGTGCCAGGGGGGCTCGTCCCCAGGAGTCATGTCCCCCATCGGGAGGAAGGCAGTGCAAATTCACTTTTTATATTTAGATTCTCACCCATTTGGAATTCTTCTTGTCACTATGAGATATGGATACAATTTTTTCTTTTTCCTTTTGGATATCCAACTATCCAGGCACCACTTATTACAGATATCTTTTCCATACCTAATTGAAATGCCAAATTTATCATATAGTAATTTCTATATGCATTTGTGTCTCTATGATGATTTTCTTTTCTCTTCAATTTGTTTGTGAGTCTATGCCTGCCAAGATATCACACTACAGATATTTTCTTAAATGGCATATATAAGTGCCCTCTTTGATCTTCATTTGAATCTTTTTCTCTGACTGTTCCTGTATGCTGGTTATTTCAAATGTGCTTCTGTCTTAGTTTCCTGGCTGCTAAATAAATACCATACAGTGCTTTGGCTTATACAACAGGGATTTTTTGGCTTACAGTTGTGAGGCTAGGAGAAATCCAAAATTGAAACATCAGCAAAACAATGCTTTCTCCTCAGAGACTCTGGCATTCTGGAGCTGGCTGCCAGCAATGCTTGGCCCTTTGGTTTTTCTGTTAGATGGTGATGAACATATTTTGCTTTCTCCTCTGGTTCTGTTGACTTCTGGCTTCTTCCTTTGGCTTTCTTTTTGTGGCCAATTTCCTTTGCTTATAAGTACTTCAGCCATATTGTATCAAGGCCACCCTCATTCTGTTTGGGCACAACTTAGTAACATCTTCAAAGGTTCTTTTTATAAATGGGTTCACATGCACAGTTCCAGGGGTTGGGACCTGAACATGCCTTTTGTGTTGGTTCCCAACAGCTTCTCAATCAACTAGGCTATCTAGTTCTAAAAAAGAACAACAAAATCAGATTTTATTTTCAGTGGTGGGTGTATTAATTTCCTATTTCTACTGTAAAATACTACTCCAAACTAAATGCCTTAAAGTAGCATAAACTTATTACCTTACAATTTTGAGGTCAAAAGTCTGAAGTGGGTGTTAGTGGACTAAAACCGGGGGAGGCAGATTCAACAAGGCTGCCTTCCTTTCTAAGTCTTAGAGAAGAATGTGTTTTCATGCCTATCTTTATCTTGAAGTTGCTTGCATTCCTTGGTTCATGGCCCCCTTGCCTCTGCAAATCCAGCAATGTCTAGGCGAGTCTTTTCCCTTTTATATCAGCAAGTACTGACTCTTCTGCCTTCCTGGTCCACACTTAAAGGACTTTTGTGATTTCATTAGATTTACTCTGCTAATTAAGAGCAATCTCCTTACCTTCAAGTCAGCTGATTGGCAACCTTAATTCTGTCTGCCACTTTCATTCCCCCCTTGCTTGTACCAATATTGTCCAATGTTCCAGAGATAAGGATGTAGACATCTTTGAGGTGCCATTATTCTGCCTTCCATGGGGAAGGAACACTCAATGTATATATTTACTGAAAGTATCCTGATATATTTATATTCTTACTATCCCAGGACATAGAAAATCAGAGTGTTCCACCAGCTATGTCATCATTCCTTTACCGTTTGCGAGGCTCTTCATTGGAAAACTATCCCCCAAGGAAAAGGAGCCACATTGCTGAGAACAGCACAGCCCAGGTGGAGAGCCAGAAGAGCAGTGGGTTTCATCCTGCCTGTGGGGTGGCCATTTAGCAATGAAAGTCAGCTGAGGGAGCACAAAAGCCCAGGTGCCTTGCTTAAGATTACAATAGCTGTTGGATAAAACTAATAGGAAAAGCCTGAAGGGAGCCTTCCCCCCCAGCTTGGTTTCTCTCTCTGTCCTGCTTCTTCAACTCCTTCACTTGCTTTATTTGGAGCATGTCCTTCATCAATAATTAGAATCTGAACCTGCATCTCAAAATCCAACATTGGAGAGCATCAGAGAGGGTATGTGTTTCCATTTATTCAAGTTAATTCTGGTCTTTTAAGAATGTTTATAATTTTTATTTTATGTTTTAGAACTTCTTATTTGGAGGATGAAATGTTTTTATCTTTTTGAAAATTATATGCCCACTTTATTGCTGATCCTCATTGAACGTCACTTGCAGATATCAAGGTATTTCACCTCTAAAGACTTGTATCTCCCAAGAATCAGGATATTTTCTTTCATTCCCTCTTATTCCTGAGTAGTATCTTTTTGTATGGATATGCTACGATTTATTTATCCATTCTACTATAAATGGACATTTGAGTTGTTTCCAGTTGTGGAGATTACAAATAAAGTAAAAGGCTGAACACTGAAATTGTTTCCAGTCTGAAACTAATATGTATAATGCTACTGTCAACATTCACATACAAATATTTGTATGATCACAGTTCTCATTTTCTCGTGTAAATACCTAGCAGTGAATTGCTGGATTATATTTAACCTGTGTGATTAACTATATAAAAGAAACGGCAAAAGTGTTGTCCAAAGTGATTGTACTATTTCCCATTAAAACCAGGAGTGCATAGATGTTCCAGTTGCCACACATTCTCACCAGCTTTAGGTGTTAGGGTTTTTATTTCTAGTCTCCCTGGTGGGTGTATAGTGTTTTCAACTTTTGGTTTTCATATTAATTTCCCCACGACAAAAGATAGCTGATATCTTTTCACTTGCTTATTGGACACTTGTAGATCTTCCTTTGTAAAGATAAAATTGTTTATAAAATTGTATAAAAATTGCACAGTTTGTCTTACCCATTAAATTTAAATCTTTAAAAATATATTCTGTATGCAACAAATTCTTTGTCAGATATATGTATTGTAACTATTTTCTCTGATTTATTTCTTTACAATATCTTTTTGAAGTACAGAAAGATTTAATTTTGAAGTATAAATTATCAATTTCTAAAACACTTCATGCTTTTTTCCTATGCCAAGATCACAAGCTATTTACTTAGTTGTGGGTTTTTTGTGTGTGTGTGTATTTTTTTTTGTAGAAATTTTAAAACAGTAACTTTTGCATTTAGTTCTATGATTAATTTCAAGTTAATTTTTTTGCATGTGACTTGAGGACCAGTTTCAGATAATTATTTTCTGTATGCTATCATTTATTTTGGTATCATTTCTTGAAAACACCAAATTTTCCCATTGTATTACCTTGGTCACCTTGTTGAAAATAAATGACCCTATATAAGTGAATTTGTTTCTGGATATTCTGTTCCATTATCTGTATGTCTAACATGTCAGTACCACACTCTCTTATTATTATAGTTTGTAAAATAATCTCAAAATGTAGCATAATTTGTTCAATTTTTCTTTTTCAAAACTATCTTGGCTATACTTTTTCCCATTGTATGTAAATCCATTGCACATGGGACTGTTTTGTCTATTTTAGGAGACTGTTTTTCAATATCTACACAAAGCCTGCTGCAATTTTGATTGGGGTCAAGGTGAATCTAGAGGTGATTTTTGGGAAAATTGCCATAAAGAATGAGTTTTTCAATCCATGAGCACTGTATCTCCCTCCATTTATTAATGCTATTTAAATTTCTCTCAGCAATACTTGGGTATTTACAGTGCTATGAATAGTGCATGTTTGTTTAATTTTTACCAACAATTCCATATTTTATGCTATTTGTAAAAGTTATTTTAATTTCAATTTCTATTTGTTGTTCCTTTGTATAGAAATACAACTTTTTTTTTCACATCGTCCTTTCCCCTGCAACCTATTTAAATTTACTTAGTAGCTCCATTAGCTTTTATAGATTTATTAGGCTTTTGACATAAAAAATCATGTAATCTATAAGTAAAGAAAAAAATTTTTTGCCCGTTTTAGTTACTATGACTTTTATTTCTTTGGCTTGCCTTGTTTACTGGATGAAACATTTGATACAATGTTGAATAGAAAGGATAAGAGCAGAAATCCTTATATTGTTGCTGATATTAAAGGGAAAACATTTACTTTTTCATCAAGTATGATGTTAGCTGTAGGATGCTATTATACATTCTTTAATAGACTGAAAATATCCTCTTCTATTGCTATGTTACTGAGATATTTTTATAAAAAATGTTGTTGAATTTTTAAAAAAAATTTCCCACATCTGTTTAAACAATCATATAGGTTTCTATTTTTCTATTTTAGAACAGTACACTATCTGAGTTTTCTAAAAGTAAACTAACTGCATTCCTGGTCTAGATCCCACTCAGTCATAAATTGCTGGATTTGGTGTGCTAACATTTTTTTAAAAAAGGATTTCAGTGTGTTTGTTTATGAGGAATATTTGTTGGTGTTATTTTTGCATTCTCTTTGGTTTTGGTATCAAAATAGCTTTTCATTTATAAAATAATTTGAGAAAGGTTTATTCCTCTTCTGAAAAGTTCATTAAGGAGTATATTGTTTCTTCCTGAACTGTTTAACAAAAATCACCAGTGAAGCTATTGCATTTAAATTGCAAGAAAAATTCAATGTGCAAATTAAATTTTGTTAATTGACACAGGGCTATTGACGTATTCTATTTTTGAAATTTTCTATTTTTGAGTGTATTTCGGTAATTTGTACCTTTCAAGGAATTTGTTCAATTCACCTTAACTTTCAAATTTGTTAACATACAGTCCTTCATAACATTCCCAAATTCTACTTTTTATGTCTACAAGATCTGTAGTGATTTTGTAAATCTCATCTTATAGATGAGATACAGCATGAGAGGAAGGAGAGGTGGGCCAGGAAATCATGGCACCTAATGGCCAGTCTTGGACTTGTGCCTCCCTTCAGTAAACTGAAGAGGGTACTCAGGAGTCAGTGGGGTTCCTAAGTGGGGTCCAGGGTGGGTTAAGAAAGGAGAGGTGGCAAAGAACCCACTGTGGTCACCACCTTCTTTTCTCAGATAAAAACTGTTGTCCTCAAAAATGACCACCAGATGGCAAAAAAACTCCATATCCCTGACACGAAGGTACCTGCTCTAAGATTATAGCGCTTTGAGTACGTTTCTGAGGAGACGCTTGATGATATAGAAAATTAGGAATCGTTGTGACATCAGCAAGTTCTCCATCAAGACCCTTGCTCCACCTCAGCCCGCTGCCTTTGACACAGCCCAGCGTGCTCCCATGTCCCTCATCTACATCTGTACCTCTCTCAACTGTCCTGTGGTTAATCGCCTCTTCCTCTTCATTTATAGCTATTAGGAGGAAATAATCTACTTTGAAAACTATTTTATACAATGCTTTTATGATGACCAATAGATGGTTTGCTAGGCTGCCAAAATAATGCGGATACCGTGAAACAGGTTGGCTTTCTAACAATGGGAATTTATTAACTTACAAGCTTACGGTTTTGAGGCTGAGAAAAATATCCAAATCAAAGCATCATCAGGCGATGCTTTCTTCCCAAAGACTGGCTACTGGTGATTCTGGACACCTCCGCCACATGGCAAGGCACATGGTGGCATCTACTGGTCTCTTGCACACTTCTAGGTTTTGTTGCTTTCAGAGTTTTGCTTCAGTGGCTTTCTCTTCCCTTTGTCTGAATTCCATTCTCTTATAAGGATTCCAGTAAGAGGGTGAAGACCCACCCTGAATGAGGTGGATCACATCTTGACTTAAGGTCTTAACTCACCAAAAAGTCCTACTTATGAAGCGTCCACACTCACAGGAATGGATTAAATTTAAGAAGGTACTTTTCTGGGGGCCATGCAGCCTCAAACCATCATGGATAGTGTGGTGGATTGAACTGTGGACCCCAGTTTGGATACGTTCTTGGTCTTGGTCTGCATTCTGGCAGGTGTGAACCCACTGTAAATAAGACCGAAGATGTTACTTCAGTTAAGGTGTGGCCAATTGAATCAGGTTGGGCTTTAATCTGCAGTACCGGAGATCTTTGTAAGCACCCTTGGGACAGAGTGAGCTTTTTCAGTGATGTGGTATGCTGTATCAGGGGCCTGTGCCTAGATAATAGCCTTTCCACTCACTGGCCCATTTCTTAAAACTCCCTATAGTGGTTCAGGTCCTTGGTAGTAAGAGACCCCACTTTTTTGTGGGTATGGAGATTCAGACTCAGGCCTTCTAATTATTGCCCATCAGTGCCAGTCTCCTCACCTCCTGACTATCATGAGATGTAACCCCACTCATGCCCCACTCCATGGCTGGCAGGCATGTCTGGGAAGAAACAGCATACCTCCAGACTGACTCACACTCTGTAGCCACATCTTTGGTCCATCCTCTGAGCCACTCCCCTCCCCCCAGCTCTCAAAGCCCTGTGTTATGTGCTCAGCCACACAGGAGCTTCTTGGTCCCAATTCCAAGTTTCCTCAGCTATACCTGATGAGCTCATTTCTGGGGATGCCTCTTTGCAGCCATGCAGGCCAGGATCACATGGTACAAACGTGGCTTCTGGCAGCCGGTTCCTACCATGTGGGGAGTCGCTTTGGGAAATGGGCATCACATGGAGTGTAGAGAGAAACACGCAGAAACAGCCAGAGGGCACCTTCTCTGCACAGTTTTGCTTTGGGTAGGCCTTGGCCCCTACAGTAAAGGGGTTGCAGGTGGTGGGCGAGGCTCCATCTGGGGAGCCCTGACAGGCTCCTGTGGATGACTGCCATGTGCCTACGGATCTCTGGGTCGGAGAACACTCAATTTCTCAGTTGATTTCCATTCTGTGTCTTCTGAAAGTACTGCTCTTGTCTCCTTTTGGGAACTCCACCTCCCCCATCCACCTGGCTTTTTTGGCCTGAGAAACACCAGTTCTCACCCTTCCCTGGACACAGGAATGATTGGAGCTCATGGATCAAGACATGCCAATCCAAGTGTCCTGTCCCAGACCACAGCAATTGGTTCAGGGACGGGCACACTACCTAAGGTACAATGAGAGTTCTCCTTGAGACCTTCTGTGCCTGAAAAGGGAAAAGGCTGCCTCCTTCCAGTGGGGTTACTGAGATGGGACATATGAACATGGGACCTCTTAAGGCCCTTGACCTGAGGATTGAGGCCAGGAGAACCAAGCAGAGCTGTAAGGAAGAGAGACAGAGATCAAGCTTGTTCTGAAGCTCAGTGCTATTCTGGATTTCCCAGTTTTGAGAACCCATTAATTCCTTCTCTTTTGCATATGTTATTTTGAGTTGGTTATCTGTCATTTATTATACTGGTTTCTATGTACTGGTTTCTATGTCTAACCTCAGGACAAGCTCGGTGGGTCCCACAAGCCCAATAAATTATTTTTATTGGTACATTATTTTATTTGTAAAGATCTCCAAAGAACGACACCCAATTCCAATTACTTGGCAACAGAGTCCTAAAACTTCACTGTTCATCTCCCTTCAGCGTGGCCTCCATATCTGGTGCTACAGTTAGTAACGTTTGGTGGTGCATCATGAATAAATTGATAGGCATAGAGATATTATATTATCTGTTTTCTCTTAGGTAAAAAAGATCATGAAATAATTCTTGGAAGAATAGCCTAACTTGACGGGAAAAATCCATTCCAGCAATCATGGGCCTTAATATTAGGAATAATTGCAAAGCTAGATAAAACATATTCAATTAAATTGACTTCCCTACCACACTGTCTATTCTACAGGATTTTTTTGTTGGTAGTTTATTCTTCCTCATTTTATTGTGTCTTGCAATTTTAAATGCCATGTTATGTTTCTAACATGGTCTTTGTGAATTTAGCTATTAGAGCAGTTTCAGAGCTGTTATTTATTTGCCATATTGTGAATAACCTTAATTTTTCATTTCTCAGGATTTAGGAATTATTTTGTCTTGCTTTTCGAACCATAATGTACCTGCTCTTGTTCACTGCAGGTAAGTCTCTATCAGTACTTTTCATATAATCTGTTAATGCCAAGGGACTTTATAAGCAAGCTATATTTCACATCCTCAGAATTAGGATAAAGATAATAATTTACAAGTAAATTACTTTTTACAAATGGAAAATATAAATAATGGTTTCTCAGTTTCATATATACTGGCTGTCAACTCTACCCATTCTTGGACTCCTCTGTATTTAAATATTCTTTTTATGGTCTTTTAGAATTTTAGTTTTTAGAAGTGCTTTTTATTTTGGAATAACTTTAGACTTACAGAAAAGTTGGAAAAATAGTACAAATGCCTTACATAACCATGGAGGCTCATCAAAAGTTTGAAATTAACATTGGTGCAGTACAATTAACTAAAGTACAGACTTTATTTGGGCTTAACCAGTTTTACCACTCATGTGCCTTTTCACTTCCCTGATCAAATCTATGATAACACTTATGTTGGTTCATCACGCACCACTAGTGGTAGCTCTCAATCTTTTTTCATTGTTCATGATCTTGAGAGTTTTGAAGAGTACTGGTCAGGTATTCGTATAATAACCATCGTTTTTGGTTTGTTTGATGCTATCTCATGATTAGACTTGGGGTATGGGATTTTGAGAATTCCAGAGTTCTTGGAGTACGGTTCTCATGGCGTTGCATGGGAGAGTACCTATGTCCTCATGAGTCACGGCACTGAGGTTCACCTTGATCGCTGGGCTAATACAATGTTTGTGAAGTTTCTCTATTGTAAAGCTGCTACTTTCCCCTTTCCATGGTGTATTCTTTTGGAGATTGGCTCTATTCCAAGGAGAATGATCAACTGTGAGAGACAATGGCTGGGGTGGGTATGTGCAGTTTTGGTGATTGTGGTGGCTAGACTAAGCTTTTTTTTTTTTTCCATCTTAGAGATGCAAAAGGACCTCTCTTGGGCCACTGAAGTAGCTAGAAGCATAATGGCATTCTGTCTTTCCTTTGAGAAATGGAAATGCATTTATCACATCGTTAATTTGCATTAATGTAACATTATAAGAAGGATGAATGCCATATTATAATTAAAATACATCATTCTGATGATGGATAATACTCTAGAGAATCCTGTTGTTCCCTTTTAATTTCTGTGAATTTGGAATAAATATGATGCATCATTGTTATGACCATTATGTCTTTATATTAATATTATAATTGAAATTAATAATACAACTAGGAATGAAGAGATACTTATAAACTAGGGGGAGAAAAACCCATATTGTACATGCATATTTTGAGGCTTAAAGAGGTACATCCCATTCATTAAAGAACTGTTAATTATTACTAAAATGTTACTAATAATAAATACTAACAAGAGAGTAATGACAGTAAATGAAAATATGAACAAAATATATTGAGTGCTTACTGAGTTTCAGATAGTACTTGAAGTGCACTGTATGTAATAAGTTCTTACACTTCATAACCGTAACCATGACAGATAGATTCTGTCATCACCCACATTTCCCACTTGAGGATATGAGCCACACATCTGCTAAATAGTCTGCCCTGAAGCTCTTCAGCCAAGAACATATATAACTTCGAGTTTAACTTGCACAAATTGAGTCCAGGCTCCAGTTAGTTAACCCCTCTGTTCCTCATGATTATGAAAGAAATACTTACCACAAGTCAACAGTAATGTTTATCCACACACTGTCAAAATTATCATGAAATATCAATGAAGGTGAAGGAGCGGCAGGTCTTTCCTGAAATCCTCCCTGGTTCCCGGGTCTCCCTGGCTCCCGCCTTCCTGCTGGTCTCTGCATTTCAGGCACCATGTTTCAGGCACCATGCCTGGGTGGGCCTTCTTGTGTATGGTGACACCACCGGATTGTTTACTCAGAAGGTGGTGAGGTGGGTAAAATCACACAGAGCCCCTCAACATGGTACCTCACAAATCCCCCAGGAAGTGGTGTGACTGTCCCCTTCGGGTGTCTGAGCTG
>PVKH010032168.1:0-12212 GCA_004027955.1 Chaetophractus vellerosus | reverse complement strand
GGGGAGGACAGACCAGTGTGTCAAGCCCTCAGTGTTGTTGCAAGTACCTATGAATCTGGTCCTGCAAAGAGTGAAGCCTGTTGGTTGCTGTGGGTCCCGAGGAGAAGGGGAGGGAGAATAGAATCAATGGAACAGGCAACATTTTGAGGGCGATGGAAGTGTACTACATAATCTTGCAATGATGGATACAGGCCATGTTAAGTTTCATCAAAATTTATAAAAGTGCATGACCCAAAATGTAGCTCATAATGTAAACCATTGACCATGGTTGGTAGATTTGTTTCAATATTTGTACATCAGTTGTTACAAATGTACCATCCACATATGAAATGTTATTAATAGGGGAAGGAGGAAAAGAGGGAGGATGTTGGATACATGGGAGTCCCCTATATTTTGAACGTGACCTTGCAGTGACCTAAAACTTCTTTGAAGATATAATGAAAAAAGTAAGACATTGGGAGAATAATTGTAAGAAATATCACTGTATATACAAGATAACAGATCTTATGGTGATGAAAGGCAAAATGTCAAAAAATTTTATATTTTTTCATTATTTTTAATTATACAAATTTTTTTTTATTTTTTTGTATTTTATTTCTTGTTTTAAAAACTATCATTATTATTTCATTTTCTTGTTAATTGTATTTGGCTATTTTACTGGCTTCATTTTTTAATAAGTTTTGGATCACAGAAGGGTTACAACGGTGGCGGGGGAGGACCATTTGTGTGCGGTGTCAGTGAAGGGGGGGATACATGGGAGGAGGTTCATCTGGGCATACATATAAAGCATATAAATGTGTTCAGATGTTCATAGGGCATTGTCACGGCAGGTGAAGAGTCACACAATAATCAAAAGAATATTGAATTCCCATCCAGGGGCTCTCTGCCACATTCTCTGATGAAACAACAAGTACAGTGGCAATGGCTAGTGAAGGAGGATGGTCCATTCACGGGCCCTTGATATTGATGACTGCTAAAGAAACTTTACTCTTGAAATTGAAATTTAACATAGTATTATAGGGTGCCTAAGCATTATCTCCCAAGAGCCTCCATGTTGCTCAAATGTGGCCTCTCTCTAAGCTGAACTCAGCATATAAATGCAATAACTTCCCCCTCAACATGGGACACGACTTCGGGAATGAGCCTCCCTGACACCGAGGGATTACTACCAAGCACCAACTAGCAATGCAACTGGAAAAATACCTTGATCAAAAGGAGGAAAAGGTAAAGACAAATGAGTTTATTTGGCTAAGAGACTTCAAAGTGATTCAGGAGGGTATTCCAGAGGTTATGCTTATGCAAATCTCAGCAGGATTTCATTGATTGCCAAATTAGACACTACCCCAAAGAGCAGGGCTCCTGAGGGTTCTAGAGACACAGGGGCACTATGATCAGGGTAGACAGCTCATGAGTTTGGTGCCTTGCCAGTGGGCCTTACTTTGGGGTTTGTGCTCCCCAGTGTGATAGAATTGGACTCAGTTGTGGTTTCCCTACACATGATTCTTCCATCCCTTCTATTTGAACCTATCATCAGTGCTAGATTTGGTAGGTGTATGTCCAAGAGACTTGACTCTTTGGACTGTCCATGTGCCAGCTGGGCACTGAGACTCAGTGGAGTTGCAATACCTACTCTCCAGTTTATTGGACTCACCCAGGACAACTAACAAGAGGTGATGATGGACAACCACCATACCAAGGAACTGAGAGAACCTGTAACTGCAAGCAAGGGAGTCCCATCCATCGATCATATGGGACTGAAGCTCCCTCTGAATTAGAGGTGGAGTGGGCATCACCATCACAGAATCCTCAGGACTGGTGGACTTACTGGTATTTTACTACAAGCTTATTGTTATTCTAGCAATGGAAGAACTTATTTCACTGATGTGGAGGCAGTGGCCACTAGAGGTTCTGAGGTCAGGGAGAGGGGAAACTGGTGTAATACAGGGAGCATTTCTGGGACTTGGGAATTGTCCTGAATGACTTTGCCATGACAGATACAGGCCATTAGATATCTTGCCATAACCTACAGAATTGTGTGGGAGAGAATGTAAACTACAATGTAAACTATAATCCATGCTTAGTGGCAATGCTCCAAAATGTGTTCATCAATTTCAATGAATGTACCACACTAATGAAGGATGTTATTAATGAGGGTAAATGGGAGTGGTGTGGGGAGCAGGGTATATGAGAATCCCCTATATTTTTATGTAACATTTATGTAATGTAAATATCTTCTTTTAATAAAAATTTTTTTAAAAAGACAGAATGGACTCTGCATCATTTTCTGGGAAACTCAAAAAATTTATGAAAAGAACTGTTGAATTACACTTATAATATGTGGCACCCTGTCTAGCACAGTTTTATGCAGAAGATTCGCATAATGCATTTTTTTCTTTTAGTAATTGAGTACACATATTGGAGGAATATTTATAATTTTATTATATGTTTGGTATTGATAAAAGTTTTCCATATGATGTCTGTCTGTGTAGCAAAGATTCTGACAAGGTCAAACTTTGTATTTCTCATGGCATGGGAGGGATGAATATGAAGAATTAACTAATGATATGAAGAATTTAAAGGTATCTGGGAACGGGGGTCCAAGAAACCCTCAGGCTTTCTGGTTTGGGAAAGAACAAGATTCCTAACCTCTACCCATCTGAGTCTAAAGTCAGGAAGAAGAATAAAGATCTATTATGGATTGAATTGTGTTCTCCAAAAAGACATGTTCAAGCCCTTAGGCTAGGTCTTGTGAATATGAACATATTTATAACTTATCTGTAAATTATTTGTAGATAGGATCTTTGATGGTGTGGTTAGGTAAGATGAAGCCACAGAGGATTAAGATGGACCTTATACCAATATAACTGTATCTTTGTAAGAAGAGGATATTTGGGCACTGACAGAAAGACAGAGACAGAGAAACAGCATGTGGTGGAGGCAGAGATTGAATTATGCTACCACAAGCCAAGGAATGCCATGGATTGATGGCCACCCACCAGGGCAAGGGAAGAAGCATGGAATGGATTCTGTATTTAAGAGAAAACAGGGCCTTGACAGAACCTTAAATTTGGACTTCTAGCTTCTAGTACCATGAGAACACCAATTTCTGTTGTTTAAGCCAGCTAGTCTGTGATACGTTTTTACAGTAGTCCTGGAACTCTAACACAAGATTCTCAAATAAATTCGCAAAAGGGATAGAGGCCTAGAAAACAACCCAGGCTCTGCCTGAGTACTGTGGTCAACAGGCAGATTAATTACACATTTTGAGAGGGTAGATTTTGGAACCAATCATGACCTGCACTCGTGAGGCTGGCCTGCCTTTGTGGGAGAATCTGGAATTCCATCATGAGGCTGGCCCAGGCCAATTTGCTGTGGAGGACCAGGGAGCCCCTGTATTCTTGAGGGAACAACTTCTGTGGCTGGGGCAGCTGCAGGCACCGGCGGTGTGGCTGTGTACATATAGCCTCAGAAACGTCCGTCAGTGATGGCACAACAAATAGGGGTTGACAAGGTTTTGTTTCAAATGGGAACAAGTGTGAATGAGTTCCAAATTCTCTAGAGTGACAAGAAGAAAGAGGACTAGCTTCTTTGGTTGTTCTTAAATACCAAACACTTCATTCCAAAAAAAATTGGAATGGGAGGAAGAAGAGAGAACAAGAACAAGTGAGCTTGAAGAGATAGGAGCTCTCTGGTGTTTACTGAGGCCATATTTTGTACCTCATACTATAAGTGAGGCAACACAGTTATATAGGTATCAAGTAAACATGAGTGATGCATACCATATTAGCCTATCTCATTGTGACTCAAGAGTCCTGGGAACCCGGAAAGATAAACTCACTAGAAGTCAAAATAAACAGAGGGTGATGATGTCAAGTGATGCTAATTGAGTAGAGTATGTGATGGGAAAACAAGAAGCACAAACCAAAATTTGCTGAAGGTAATGGAAAGTTCACTGTACTATGAGGACATCAAGGCTATTTATCAAACAACCCTAATTAATTCAAATTTGCCCCCTTACTTGCTTGTTTGTAATGCTAGAATTTTCCCAGGAGTCAAACCTCTTAATTTTTATCCAGTTTTAATGAATTGAATTGGTAACTTTTTAAAAGACTTTCCAGAAAATGTATATAGCCAATTATAAAATATCTAAGGGCTAATTATTCATCTTGTGGATAGCTCCTTTTTTCTCTTCCTTCTTACTCATTGTTTACAAATTGATCAAAAGATGAGCAATAAAATATAGAGACCACAGAAGAGTGGTTCTTGAACTGTAGTTATCTAAAAATCATCTAAAATCTTGCGAATAGTGTGGGGTCACCCACTCCTTATCCCTCAACCACTACATGCAGAGATCAGATACTGTGGTCCAGAGAAAAGGGTCAGGATTCTATGTTTTAAACAAACACCCCATGTAGATTCTGACACAGGTGCTCCCAGGACAGTGTTTGGAAAACCGTGGCAAGGAACTTTAATTAAATAGCTGTAGCAGCTCAGCTATAAAGTTTATTGTGAAAACAGGATAAGAGACTGCTTATTCCTCCATTTTCTTTTGCTAATCACAATCAGTGATCCATTCGACTCTTGTGCCTTGGATTTAATCTAGAGTTAGCCATAGAAGTAATGAAAACATTCTGAAATGGACTGAGCTGATGACAGCATGACTCTGTGATGAAACTGAGAGCCAATGAGTGTATACTTTGGATGAATGGTACAAGGCAGTATAATACAGTGTCCCCTGTGGTGATTGATGAAATGTGGTTAACAGTACAAATATGAGAACATTCTCTCATGAACTATAACAAATATACAATATTAATACATGGTGTTAATAATAGGATGGTTTGTGGGAAAAACACACCAAATGTAAGCTATGGACTATAGATAGCAGTAATGTTATGATGATGTCGTTTCATTATTTGTAACAAATGTGTCACAACAATATAAGGTGTTGGTGGTGGGAGGATATATGGGAATCCTGTATGGTATGCATGATTGTTTTGTTAGCTCACAACTTCTCAAATTTAATAAAAGAAATAAAAGGAGAGTTGGCTATATAGAGTTGCTTATATTCCAAACATTCAGCTGGAATCGGGTACCCTATCTTGTTTCTGATAATGGCTTATTAAAAAAAGGAAGAAGAAAAGGAAATAGAGGTATGAGCTGGCTTATCTATTTCTCCATTCCACCAAGCAGTACAGTTAAGTAGCATATGCTTGTTTTGTCCAAATATCAGGTAGGGAAACAGAGGCATGAAAAATTAAGAGGCCATTCAAATGACAAATAAATATCCTTGTGTGCAGAGGAATAAAATTGTTTTCTGCTCTTTCTAAAGCCTTTTAACCTTACAGGCAAAGTGAGCACACAAATAAACATTAGCACACAATAGGGTGACAATAAGGTAGAACATCTTATTTTGGATGGCACCACTATCACTTCTGCTCAAATATCATGTAGGAGTACATTCTTAAAAAAATAACAAAGGTATTTTTTCTATCTATATTTCTGTAACCACATATAAAGTAAGACTTTCTCTTTTCATTTTTTTGGACTATATAAATGAGCAGGTTTACTCGGGAACGAATCACAAATCTTTTAATCAGGCTGCCATTCTACTCTCTAATTGAATGACTAGATCTCATTGTTTCCAAGATATTAGTCCATAGTTCTGAAGTTTTCATCTTTACATATATGTTTTTCTAAGTGCCTTAGAGATAAATGGTTAGGAGAAAGATGACAACAGAAGTGGAGTCTTAGAATTTCTGCTCGACCATCCAGTGCCTCCACACTTTGGCAGTAACCAGCATTCAATGGTACTCTCCTTAGTCATTTAGGCACTTTCTTTGTCCATGCTTGTTAACCAACACTGGTCATAACTTCAGGTGCTGAGTTTGAATTCCAACAATAATTGGATCTTTTGAAGGCATATGGTGGATGCATAACTCTCCAGGCCGTGAAAGAACAAGAGAATGAGGCAGGGCCCTACATTATTTAGGAACAGGATTGCCATAGAAAATATTTCTATGACTTTTCGTTGTCATCCAACAATCTGGGAAAGTTCTTATTTTTTCAAAACAAATCATATACCATTTTTAAGCTGAAGTTTAGATAATGGATATGGAGAAATTATATATTGTTGCTTAATTTAAAGATGTTTTATCATTTTATTATGTTTAATTACTAAGATTTCAGATGAACAGTTACAAATTAATTAAATTAGCACAGCCCAAAGTCAAATGATACTTCACATTGCCTGTTTCTTAAGTTAAGCCTAATAATGTTTCCTGGAGAAATAAAGAACCATTAGAATGAACAAATTTGTACTATTAAAGTAATTCATGTGTGGTGTACTACTTCTATGGAAGGGTATAAATACAGACTTTCCCTGGGGCCCTCTGTGTGAAAAAAGAAAAATGAGAGAGTGCAGAAACAACAAATTGGTATGCTTGCTCTTATATTCAGAATAGATGGTTTGCCTGCAACAAGAAAAAGAGAGAGTGAACACCAGGAACCAGCACAGATTCCCAATAACAGCTTAGGGAAAATTAGTCTTATTTTATTTTCTATGTAGTTTACAGATTTGATAAAGGAAATGTCATCAATGATATGTATCTTAATTTTCATTATGACATTTATGAGAGCCATAACACATTTTTCAATAAAGGTGGCTGGTGGCCTGGTAGACAGGAGAATTAGGGGAAGTTATTAGCAGGGTAGAATGAAGAGGGATTTGATTAATCCATTGATGCAGTGAGTTGCAGAGCTCTACATTTACTAATAGATTGTTAAACATTTTATCAATATCTGGAGAATACATTCCTATAATGTTTGCAGACAATGCAAATGTAATACTTATGTGGCAGAATTATGATTCAACAATGTACAGAATCAGTAAAGTAATAGATTTAAGCATATGTCAGAAGAAAATCGCTTAGAGTCAATAGCAAAAGACTGTCAGATAAAATGTTTGAAATCTGGCATTTTAGATAATTACAAAATCCATATAAGCCATCAGGGGCACTGCTTCCAGAAAATTAAGTATAATCAGAGGTTATGTACATATACTTATGGCATGTTCTGGTTAAAACATAATGCCAAAAATAAATAAAAATGGAAAAAAGACAATAACAAGGAATCTCAACCTCCCATACACAATGACAATATGTGTATCATATTTTTATAGTATGCATAAGGTATAATGCCAAGGATGGTAAAGTTCTTGAAATTAATTATAATATTTAAAGGATCCTCTTGTTTTTCACCTTTTTCTTTTATTCCCCAGCATACTAAAATATAGGCTATAATAAAACTTTAGTGGTCATTAAGATTATGATTCATAGAATGATGAAAAATGGGGAGACCCACTACCATAGATTATGCATATTCAGGTAATGTTAATACACCTTCCCTCAATAAAGTTCTGCATAAATTACTGCATTTATAATTTTAAATGTATTTCTGGGCTTGCAATAAATAAGGTAAATTTCCAAGAGCCAAAAATATAAACAAGAATAGAGAGCTGTAAGCAAGGGGTAGGTGATAAAGTGTGAACACTAAGCAACAAGGAAAGACAAGATTGCCCTGAAGTTACATTCCTTCATCACCTGTGATCTTAAGACTAAGCCTTCTTCTGACCTTGGGGTGGAAAAGCTAAACCTGAATATTCCCTATGAGCAGAGATCTTCTAAAGTGGCTAAAATGGTTGCAGCCATTTTATATTATAAATAAGATATTACAAAATCATTATAAAGACATTTTTAATGAAAGGGAATATTAATGTAACAAATAAGCAAGGAGCAAGAGACTTATAAAAAAAGGTGGGAAAAGAATCATAAAGAAGTTTTAGAACTGAAACTTAAGTTGAAATAAAAAACTCAACTGGTGAGTTAAGGAGCACATAAGACACAGCTGAAGAAAGAATTAGAGAACTTTAAGATAAATCTTAATATTTTCCAGAATGAAACCCAGAGGGATAAAGACATGAACTACATGAAAGATATCATATAGAGACAATTGAATAGAGAAAGAGAAGTTCTAACATCCGTTTGATTGATGTTCCAAAAAGAAAGAATGGAAGAGAAGGAATTCTTGAAGGGAAAATAATAAATAAGAAGAAATCCATCCATACCTAAACACATGACTGTAAAACTACAGTATCACAATACCAAGAAAATATCTCCAAAGCAGTGTGTGAGAAAAAAAAGTGATCAATGAGAAATAACATTTAAATTGACAACTGCTTTGGAAACTGGAATAATATCTTCCACAGTCCCTTAAGCTGAGGGGAACTATCTTCAGTTTAGAATTGTATATGTGGAAAAAAACTAATTTTCAAGACTGACTGTGAAATAAAGACATTTTCAGATAAATAAAAAGTAAGACAATTTATCATCAACAAACCTACATTGAGGAATTCAAAAAGCATGTGTTACAGGAGGAAAAAAAATTCCCAGAAAGTTCTAAGATACAAGATGCAATGATGAGCAAAAAACACAGATAAATCTAATCATATATTGTCTGTATTAAAAATGTCACATTTGTGGGTTAATAAAAAAGGATAGAATTGAGGTGTGGTGATCAGATTGAAAGTATATAAGCTTCTGATTATTCTGGAAGGGTACTGAGACATAAATTAGTTTTAGATTTGGCTAAGTTAAATCTACATGGAAAAATTTCAAAGGCACTTTTAGATGAGTAAAAATAGAGTAGATAACCTCCAAACTAATAGAGGGGATAAAATAGAAAAGAAATAAACAAACAAAACAGTTCAACAAATCCAAAGAAAAAGAATATGACAAAGCAAGAAAAAAGAAAAGCACAAAGCACGAAAACAAATAAAAATCTATCAATAATAATAATAAATGCAAGTAGATTAAATCAGTTAAAAGAGATTGACAAAATGGATTTTAAAAATCCACTATATTTATGTTAAAAGAGGTACACTTAAAATACAGAAAGGTAGAAAGTTTGAAATAGAAGGATAGAAAAATATATGCCAGGAGTATACCCATTTTTTGTCTGGAAAGTTGCACTGAAAAAGATTCTGTGGATTTCTGCTTGCAGCTGACAAGAATTGTATAGAAATTTTCTAAACTGGGTAGGAGCTTTCTACATCACTGTTCTGAAATTCTGTGTATCACAAGAATTATTCAAAACAATATAGTTGACAGGTTGATTATATTTTAGAATTTCCCATTACTTTACACAGATGAAGCACATTTAAATTTCAGAAAATAAATTCTACTAATTTGAGCATCAATCTCTCCTTTTGAGTCACTTTGTTCCAGCCAGCTCAATTTTTACTTATCTATATTTACTGAAAGGAAAACTTAGTTTAACTTTAAAATTCCCAGTTACATTCCCTAAGGTCGTGTAGTCTAACTCTACCTAACCTTAGGAATATACAAACATTTCCAGTGAGATTTTGAGAAAATAAAAATTACTCACATTAGGCTCCTTCAAATCCAGAAATAATAAACATGCATTTACAGGGAGTCCTCACTTGAAGCAAAGCTAGCAGGCAGGTATGTTTAAAAGTATCTGGCAAACCAGAGGGGTCACCTTCAATACTGAGACTTACAATCTCCCAATTAACCTTATGTAGCCACAAAACTGACTAGACTTCCTTCCAGTTATCAGATTCCCTATTGTTAGTTCTCTGCTCAGAGCCTAGATGCAAATAGCCCTGCAAGTATCTGCTGAAGCTAGGTGGCTGCTAAAACATACAAGGCCCCCAAAGTGGCAGATTCAGGGTTTTACCCTGATTCCCACCCTTGTTCAATTTACCAAGATGCATCTCATTAGAAAAAAAGACACTGATGTCTAACATACAGACTGGTTCATCCCAATGCACAAAACGACTTGTTGACTGACAAAATGGAAGATCCTAATGTCTCTGAACGGTAGCCATGTGACATTGTGCAGGCAACACTGTTCCCCTCCTCTGCTCTGCCTCTTATTAGCTTTAATTCATGTGGTTAGGGCGTGATGCAAATAATGCTAAGATTGCAGGCTTTCCACCAACATGCTTCAATTGCTGTATTTCCTCATCATAGAAATAGTACACCAAACTACACTGAACTCAGCTGGCAAGCTTGCAGATGTTTGCCACTGGTTATAACAGGCTAAGAAGATAGGGGAGTGGATTTGCCAGATCCCTCACTCTTCTGGCCAAGCAGTCAGTATCCCCACCAGGCAGCCTGTGTGGAAAAGATGAAAACTGCTGTTTGTGACTGAGCCACACAGGGATCAGTCATATTTACAATTATTTCCAAGTCTTGCTGGGGCAAATGGATAGGATTAAAATTGGACCAAGAAAAGATTGGAGGGAGGTGACAGGAGTGGAGCGGGAGGCTGTCCTTCCCCGCGACCCAAGAAAGAGCTTGGGAGGATTGGAGGCAGAAATGGAAGCAGAAGAGGGAGATGGCTGTGAGAAGGTTCCCTGTCTTAGGGAAGAAAACAGGAGGGGAGTATCAGTGGCTGATGATTTATATTTGAAAGGATGAGTGTCAGGATGTTCTTAAGTCTAAGAATGAGATTTGTGTTTGATAGAGAAGACGGTTGGACGATATTAAGGAAAAAGTTATCATAGTTAAAGCAGCTGGACAAAAAAGATTCACAAAGAAGTATTTTGAAATATCTAAAGGGAAGCTGAGTTAATTGCAAAGATATTCTTGTGTTAAAGGCAGACAAGAACATAGCATAAAAATGAGAGCTCTGCAGTTATATTTTCCACATCATGTACACCAAGGAACAGAGAAATCCCCCAAGTGATGAACTCTGGGATCAAGCCAAGGAAGCCAAGAAAAGAGGCCACAGGCTTGCTTATTACCAAACCTATCTGTAGTTCCAATATTTCCACCTACTCCCCCAGCAGGGTGCCTTGGAACTCAGCCCCTTTCTCAGGGATCCATATTAGAATCAAACTCTTTCTTGACCCACCTCCAACTCCTTCACCAAAGGAATTTTTTATCTTTGGGGGCAGGAAACCCTGAGTCTGATTGATTTTGTATTCTTCTAAATCCACTGCTCAATGCCTGAACCTCACATTTTCAGTTCTAAATTCCTCACAATTCGATACCTGCCGCCATGAGAATTAACCACCTACAAAGACACACAGCAATGTAGATGAATCCTGCAAATAACGTTGAGTGAAAAAAAAAGCCAGATCCAAAAGAGTACAAACATACGTAAAGTATGAAAACAGGCAAAACTAATAGAGGCTGTTAGATCTCAGTCTTGGGAGAGTAAACTCACTGTGTAGTGGCATGTTTTCTAAGGCTTGACTAGGGTTAACTCTGAGTTCCTCAACACAGCCATTTCTACAGCTGTGGAGGGTGGATAGATAGGCGAGCCTCAGGCAGTTGTACAAGAGATACAAAGAACCTACAAGAGATACAAAGAACCCAGCAGGTTTTGTGTGGTTAGGTGAGAGGACAGGAAATTGCTGGAAGTGCCAGTGGGGGTAGGTGGAGACTGGAAATCGGGGTAAAGAAGATGCCAAAGGTGGGGACTCAAAAGTAGACAGAAATGGCCAGCACCAAAGTCCCTGGCAGTGGATACTAGAACATCATCCTCAAAGTCAGAGGGAACCAGTCTTTCATTAGGGGTCACCATTATGGTTAGCAATCAAAGCATTCTCTATAGAAGAGAAATATGCAAATACCCAGAGGCCCCTAAAGACACCCTAGGTAGAACTGAAGGCTCCTTTATCCCATCATCATGGGATTTTTAAAAAATCTTAGGAAATGTGCATTTTGCCTAAAAACATTGTGCATTTATCTTTGTTAAAGGGACAGTTTGAAGGATTGCGTTGGATGAAATTTATTGCTTTGGATGGCTTTGGCCTGAAATCCAGATGTTTTGCCATTTTTTCTTTATCTTAACTGATGACTGGAGGTGAGGGGACACATAAAACAGATTATAAGATGAAAAGGAAAAGGAGATCCCATTTTTTAATTTTTTGCACACCTTACTAAAGTGAGAGTAAATATATGGTTCTATTTCATGTGAAAAGTTCTAAATTTCCCACACTAAGGTATGGGAAAGCTCAGCAGAGCATTCCAATGTAAGAACAGTGATTACAGTTCTAGCTAACGTAGTACATAAGGGAAGGCAATTCCCACTTTCCTTCTGAAGGAAGAGTCATCGCAGGACAGAACTTCCTCTCCTGATCTGTCTCAGTATCACCAACCCCCTCCCCACGCCCCCCCCCC
>PVKH010032167.1:0-12227 GCA_004027955.1 Chaetophractus vellerosus | reverse complement strand
TAGTTTTATGATTCAGCAGATTTCAGAAAACTAAGGACAGGGAACAATGTCTAAAAACACTTCTGGGTGAAGATATTTATAGTGCTTGATATAAGGACTACTGGTCTTTACCTTTATTAGTCTATTTTATTTTTTATGGAAGGAGATATGTAGTAAAAATCTTGGCGGTGACAATCTATGGGAATCCTTTCTCACCCTGTGATTGAATAGTTAGTAGCAATTATAGAGAGGTATAAGGCAATGAGATAAACATTTTTCTAAGTTAATCTGATCTTAGAGCATTAGTTATATTCCAGGATGGGAAATCAAATCAGCGTTTCCCCTCAGTATATGATTCCTAGTGTTGTATTAGCAAAATAAGCCAAGCAGATATCTTGTCACCTCCACAGAAGTTATATTAGAAGTAAAAAATGATGGTACTTTCTTATCCTTTATGATACGGCCTTTTTGATTGGTGAAACTCAAGGAAGACACATTGATAGAGAATTGCCAACAATTACCGACTAATGCTGAAGGAAGTCATGGGCTTCTATTTGAGTATAGCCCTTAAGTGTATTTTTCAGTTACATCATTAAAGTTAGTTACTGTTTTAGTTTGCTAAAAACTGCTGGGAACAATATACCAGAAATGGCTTTTTTAATGGAAATTCATTAGGTTAAAAGCTTGCAGTTCTGTGGTCATGGAAATGTCCAAATCTAGAAATCATCAGAGATTGTGTCTCACTAAGTTGTAGCTGTGGGTGATTAGGCACATGACAGGGCATAATGGTGACTTTGCCAGTCTCTGCCTTCTCCTCCAGGTTTACTTTCTCCCCAGGCTCAGTTGTGGGCAGTCAGGCATATAGCTCATCTCTCCCCTCTCCTCTGGGCTTTGTCTCTTTCAGCCTTTCAGGGGCCTCTTTCCATACCTCTGTGCTCCACTGATTCTAGACTCCAGCCTCTGGGACCTCTCTCTCAGTCTTTTGGGATTTCTCTGTCTCTGCTGCTTTTTTCTGTGTTTGAGATATTTTTTAGGAGGTACTGGATGATTGAACCCAGAACCTTGTACATGGGAAGCAGGCATTCAACTACTGAGCTACATCTGCTCCCCAATGAGAGTTGGTTTCTTTGTTTTTGTTTTTAGGAGGTACTGGGGATTGAACCTGGGACTTCATGCATGGAAGCTGGCGCTCAACCACTTGAGCTACATCTGCTCCCCGTCTGAGACTTTTAAATTTCTCTGTTTATAAAGGACTTCAATAAAAGTATTAAGACCCATCCTGGGCCATGCCCTACACTGAAGTGATCTTATCAAAAAGTCCCATCCATAGTAGGTCTGCATATACAGGAATGGATTAGCTCAAAGGACATGATCTTTTCTGGGGATCCACAAAAAGCTTCAAACTGTCACAGTTACCAAATATTTGAAAACCTATATTGTCCCAGTCATGGTGCTAGTTGGTGGAATTAGAGCCATGATTCCTCATGAAGCTTACAGTCTAGCGGGAAGGAATGTTATGGAACAGATAATTACAAGTGTGATCTACCAGAAAGTTGGGGAGTTAATAACAGGGAGACCTGATGTTATTGGTTTGGGGTTAGGGGCCAGGGTCATCAACGAAGGCTTCCTAGAGGAATTAAATTTTAATCCATATCTTGAAGGATTATCAGAAATAGCTGATAATATATGTTGATATATCTGTGAAAGACTGGAATGTTGGTGGAAGATAGACTAAATAAGACTTTGTAGGCCCTTTGATTTAGTCCCTGAATATAATAGTATTTTATTTCCTAATGTAAGTAGTTCAAATGCTATTAAGGATTTTCATGTTAATAAATAGTAGCTCCCACTTATGCTGTGCAGTTGCTAAGTGCTTTTATCTATTAGTCATTTGATCTTCATAACAATCCTATGAAGTCTGTAAAAATCTCAGTTTTACAGATGAAAAACACTGAAACACAGGTTAGGTAACTTGCAGTGTGGGAGAATGAATCTGAGGGGAGAAAAGTGGATCTGAGGATAACAAATGATAAGGCTATTACCATCTATGCAATGAAGGAGCAGTGGTGGCTTGGACTCTGATAGTAACAGTGAACATGGAGAGGTGAATGTGTTTGGGAAATCTTTTTAGGCGGTATCTCAGAAGAACTTGGTCATTTTGGTCATTTGTTGTGAGGTGTGAAAGGTATGAATAGTCAGAGAGACTCTTGGGATTCTGAGTGAGCAGTTGCACTGATGATGTTGGACACTGGGCTAGGAGATACTGGGGGAGCCAGGGGTGGATGTCTTAAGTTGGGAGAGATGAAAATGGTTAAATGTTGGTGGGATGGATCCAGGAGAGAGAAGATAAGATAAAGAGAATTTTAATTAATACAGAATGAGGTTCAGAAGTAAGTGGAATCCAGAGTAGGGGTGAAAGGACTGGACTTTGTTAGATGAAACTCCTCTTGGTCCCTCCCTAAGGATGAAAGAAAACTTGCCTGGATTGAGCCACTATTGTATTTCTTACATTACTGTTCCTAAATTCCTAGTGGATTAAGAAGGCAAGTTGAATTAGTTTTATTTTAGGACCATTTAGAATTAACCAAAATGAGAATGTGCTCAGTTTTAATTAATTTAGTCACAATAATTTTATCCTAGCATGGATAAGGTAATGGCTATGAAAGACCTTGAAACTTCTAGATTACCATCTGCTTGCTGTGATCCTTTCCTTAGATCCTTGCTTCTTGTTTGGTGGGTCTCAACCCTATCTGCACATTAGAATTACCTGCATATTTTTAATAAACAGCGTTGTCTATGTCCCTACTCCAGACAATTGAAGCAAAGTCTCGGTAAGGACATGGATATTTTTTAACAGCTCTGAAGTGATGTTGCTAAGCAGCCAAGGTCAGGAACCACTGATTTAGCTCTTGGATTTCTAAGATCTAAAGATTTAAGATCTCTGTTACCTTAACATTTTTGTTTAGTTCAGGAAAATCCCTTTCCTCCAGCCAATTGGTTTTAGAAACTAACTGCACAAAACAAAATTCAGAACAAAAGCCTGTAAAAGAAACCTTTAATTTTTAGTTGGATATTTTTTCAGTTTCATGAGTTCCTTGGTTTTGCATGTTTTTTAGTGTGCTCATTTTGACCTTGTGTGCTTATGTCTGATGTGTTTCATGTTATAAATGTCTTCCCTAAATAGAACCTAGCACGGTGCTACTTATTTGATAGCAGATATCCTTTATAGATTTTGTATTTATTTACCTTAAAATTCTCCCTTATTTTAGTCTCAAATAGTTTTACCTATTCTAATATAAATAGTTGAACAACACATACACTCCAAAATGTTTGGACTCTCTAAACATCTAGAATGTAGATGATGGCTAAAGTGAAAAAAAAAAAAAAGTATTAAAAAGTCAAAAATATAGTTTAAAAATTTCTCAAGACATTGCTGGACAGAAAGCTTAAATTTAAGCAATCAAATACTTAACAAAATGAAAATTAAAGTTTTAGAACTAATAACTAATCAAAAAGCACAAATATAAATGAAGGAATCTTTGTTAATTGTAATCTTGTAATGTTATTTGGTATCTTATAAATTTCAGGTTTTGTTACAAAAACAGAATTGTTGGTCTGTGAATCTTAATGAGTGTACATGCTTCCTGTATATTTATAAACTCTCCCAATTAAAAATATTAATCTGAAGCTTCAGAAGCAAAAATGTCATCAGTTGAAAGGCAGCTATTTTATATGACTTCTTAGCAAATTTTGGCTGTTATTTCTCTTTATCTATTTGGTAGTAATACTATAGAATGCTTTTATAAGTGTTTTTGTCCATGTATAAGATACTTATTAGTGTTTACTGTAGAGGAATGATACTGACTACTTAATTTCACTTGTCTACATTTTCAAAACAATGAAGACATATCACTGACCTTAAGATGGAAATAGCAGCCATTCAAAATAGTTGAACATTTATTGCATCATTTACTCTACAGTGGCAATCTCATTGTTAAAGTAAATATAGCCAGTTTATGTGCATATGTAGATGCAGGGCTCTATAATGTACATTACAATTTGTAACTATCAAATACACAAATGTAATGGATATTTTGGTTTATTTTCAATACAAGCTTATATAAAACAAAGATTGTGTGCCTGTGTGCTCTCTAAGGAATGGTTTCAATTTCAACTGAAGATTTGGAAGTTGTTTTATGAAGTTTTACCTCTGTTTTTTTTTTTTTGCAGATGACCTATTATTAAAGAAAAAATAAGAAAGCATATCAAGTCTATACCCATGTTTTATATTTCAGATTTACATGAGTTTTAATAGTTGCTTTCTTCAGTTAGAGCTTTCTGGCTTGTAGTGCTTATATATTATTGTGCAAGGACTCTGTAGTGTAAGATCTTTGTGATATGTATAGGCTTAACAATTTTCCAAAAATAAGTTTAAAATTAATATATAAATGTTTATGCTCTATAAAATTTAAAAAATCAATAAATCCGAAACACTTTAAAGAAAAATCTTGCATGATATGTGAAATTTATAAATGGATTTAACTTGATTTTTAATTATATTTTCTTTCAAGTTAAAAGAAATCTATCTCTTGTGTGATGATTGGGCGTGGGGATAGGTGACAGGTAGGGTGAGAGAGAAGTATAATTTTCTGAGTTTAGAGTTCTGATTTAGAACATTTCTTTAACTTAAATGAATACATTTCACTTAAAAAAAAAAGCTTGTTACTTCTAATCAATATCCTGTCCATGTATTACTCTAAAATTAAATAAATTTCAATAATGCAGAAGTCAGCAAGTCAAATGAAGAATTGTAGAAAATTCCACAGCTAAATCTCACCGAGTATCTCTAGTCTCCTAAAATCCTGATCCAAAGAACTGGTTACCTTTGCCAGCTTTGTCCAGGTCTACTGTAATGCCCATCACAGTGGTCCAAGCAGATGAGCAGCATGGAGAGGGATGTGGAAATAAGGGGAACATGTCCATGGTTCTTGCTCACACATTACTATGGTCATAGTAACTGGAAGGAATTGCTGGCACTTAGTAGGGTGGGGCCAGGGATTCCAAACATCCTCCAATACTCAGGACAATCCCAAATGGTGAACATTGTGCTGCCCAAAATGCAAGTAGAGAAAAACTGGTAATGGTATGCACACAATTATATGATTAATACAATTCTGTGTAAAATTAAATCAGATATTTTACTTTATCTGGGTATAAATTAGTAGGAGACTTGGATTTTAAAACAAATAGGGACAGAGGATTTACCATGTTATATGTTCATTAAATCTCAAAGGAAAATTATGGCAACCATTAGGAAATCATGAAGTCTTAAATCACTAATGGCGAGTTGTTTCTTTAAGCATTGACATGATTTAATGCAAGGTAGGCTGGTTAATATAAAAAATCTAAATGTAAGGAACAATTGGGGGCCGGCTGTAGCCCATTTGGTAGGGCGCTACTTTACCACATAGGAGGCAGTCCGCCTTGAGAAGGCAAGCCGCTGTGGGCAGGGCAAACCCCCGCGGGCCGGGCAAGACCCCGTGAGCAAGGGCAAGCCGCCCCGAGCAGGCAGGCCGCCGCGCGGTGAGCTGATTCGGCGGGTCGCCGCAGTGGGGGGAGACAAGCAGACACAGAAGAATGCAAAAATGAACACAGCAAGAACAAGCAGAAAGGGGGGGATATGTAATAAATAAATAAATAAATAAATAAAGGAACAATTACATTTTAATAAACTATGAGTCAAACAAAATGATTTATGAGTAAATATACTGAATTCTACATTAATATTGAAAATGTTACAAGTCATCTATTTTTTTTTCTTTTTCATTACTTTTTTTTTTTTTTTCCAGGAGGTACTGGGGATTGAACCTGAGACCTTATACATGGGAATCAGGTGCTCAAACCACTGAGCTATACCTGCTCTCCTAGTCATCTATTCTACTGAATCTTAGCTTCCTTATGCAACAATAAGAAAAAGGTAATTCAGATTATTGTTTACTTGGCCTTTTTGCTTCAGTTACGTAAGTAATATGCTAGGGGAAATAAATGCAGTTTTACTAGGAGTAAGAACTTTTTGAATTTTTCTCATTTTCCTATTTCAGCAAGATAGGTGTATTAGTCAGCCAAAGGGGTGCTGATCCAGAGTACCAGAAGTCTGTTGGCTTTTATAAAGGGTATTTACTTGGGGTAGAAGCTTACAGTTATCAGGCCATAAAGCATAAGTTACTCCCTTCACCAAAGTCTGTTGCCACGTGTTGGAGCAAGATGGCTGCCGATGTCCGAAAGGGTTCAGGCTTCCTCTTCCTCTTAAGGCTCCGTGGTCCCAGCTTCTTCCAATATCAGCTGTAGGCTGGGATTAAGTCTTGTGTCTCTCCCGGGCTCTGCTCTCTCCACAAGGCCAGCTGTAGACTATCAGGCTAATGGCTCATCTCTCTTCCCAGGGCCATTGCCTTCTCTAATGGAGCCTTCCCTCCTTCCTCACAAATCTGCAAGATGCAGCGTCTAGCTCTAGCCTAAACACTATCAAACCTAATCATAATCACTCTCTTCATTTCCTTGTATATAAAATAAAGTTAATACCCATCTATCTGACTTGTCAGGATTTCTGTGAGGCACAACTGAGGCAACATTTTCATTTTATTTGAAATGAAGGCAACCTTTGACTTTATCTTAAAAAAAAACAACAAAAGTTAAAGTTACTATCTTTTTCTAAAAACATAATTTCATGTGAACTTACTATGAAGAATAAATATACTTTAAAATAATTTTTGAGATCATTTGTGAGGTCTCAATGTTTGGTATTTGTACTAAATAAGGAGGGTACCTTAAATTGATAGCCTTTTAAGTTGCCTTCATCAGAGGAAAGTAGCCCAAAACAGTTTTTATATGTGTTCTAGACTAGGTATGTTCGAGCTTTGTCAGGGTGTCAATTGTAGCCATGACCACAGACAGCTCTAGGGATCAGGAACTGACAGATCTTTCAGCTTGGATTATTTTGAGCTAAAAATCCCTGAGATAGATAAAGATAGCAATGTCCAAGTCCTGGTGCCACTCATGATGCTGATCTATCCTTAACATAAATATCTTTGCTTCATTTTACCTGGGCACGTCTCTTAGCTGTAATCTCAGTTTAGCAATAACAGCAATTGGTATCAGGAGTGAAATGTGAACCACTTTTAAGACCTGTATTTCCTTATCAATACCTTCATGAACCTAGACAGTGGAGTACCATCAGAAGCACATTCAGGGAAGCAGATGTGGCTCAAGTGATTGAGCTCCCACCTACCACATGGGAGGTCCCTGGTTCGGTTCCAGTGCCTCCTAAAGAAGACAGTGACCTGGCGCAACAAGATGATGCAACAAGAGACACAGCAGAGCAGGGAATGGAGGTGGCTCAAGTGATTAGGCGCTTCCCTCCCACGTTGGAGGTCCCGGGTTTGGTTCCCGGTGCTGCATAAAGAAACAAGGAATATGAACAGATACAGCAAGTGCAAACAATGAGGGAGTGGGGAGAAATATATATATATTTAAAATCTTAAAAAAATAAAAAGCACATTCAGTTTTATGAATCCAAATCAATGAGCTGAGGAAAAAAAGAGAGAGAGCAAGTGAGAATTTAAGTAGTGCAGATACCTCTGTCTGCCATTTCACTCGAGTATTCCCCAGAGTAAAGTGGGAAAGGGGAGACCTTAATCTGCTGCTCCCTCAATCAGCCACAGTTTCTTTGTGCCTTGAACTGTGAGCTTCTTGCTGTGCAGGGTGTGATTCAAGTGTTTAAAGATAAGTATTTTTTATACAAGATGGCCTCAAATGCAAGCCAACTACTTCATCTGGTGCTCACCCAAAGAAAGAGCCATCTGTTTGAACACTGAAGGAAAAACTGGCTGGATTGGACATATTGAGAGTCTGCCTCCAACATGGTCTGTAAATGTTGTATACTGTATTTTAAAGGTGATTTATATTTTTAAGCATAATTGTGACTCCATGAGATTTTTTTCTTATGTGTATATCTCTGGACTAGATGCAACTACATTAGAATAAGTACTATATCCTCCCATTTTTCCTTTGTTACTAGATAATATATAGATAATTGCAAGAAAATTAAAATAGTGACTTGAATATAAAGAAGGGTTTTGAGCAAACATTTAAAAAGTTTACAGATAGATATAGATATATAACACAAAGTTAAGGTTACTATAACATTTTATCAAATTTTATATGCTATTATTCTGAAGTTACTGGCAAGGCCCAAAGCTGAGGGTGCTAACTTCTCCCATATTCTAATGTCCCGCACTGTCAAATTCTGGATTTACTCAATTAACCACTTCCTTCACCCCCAAGTTTTTATAAAGAAAAGCTTGGACAGGGATAGTAAACCTCGTCTTTAAGATGAAGTAGTGTTTGTATCAAGAGCTCACTTTTCATGGGGAAAGAGAAAGGTTTCCCCCAAGCCCAGGGAATGGGGTGGGTGGCTTCAAAAGAATAAATTTGAAACTGCCTACAAGGCCCTTCTTGTATCATTACTTTACTGGAGCAAGGAATAAGCCCAGAGAGAGCTTAAAATATTTCCCCTGGAATTGGGGACAATATGTGTACATAGAAACTAATACCTGTTTCTGTCTAGACGCTTCTGAAGGTAGGAGACAAACGAGTTATTGTGTCAGCACAGATTGAAGTCATCTTGATGTGGTGTGCCTAGATAGAAGACTGTGGTAACTGCCCTCCCAGCCTAGGTTTCCATAGCTCTCTGAAGCTCTAGAAGAGTATCTAGAGGTTCTTTGGGTTCCTTGTGAAGTAACTTGAAGGTTAAAAGTAGGGCAGGAACAACAATCACCTAAGTCAACAACACCCCATCTCAAGAGGGGCTTGTATACATTTACCACTGGTTGGGTCAAGGAGAGACTAGGCTGCCCTTCCTGGGGGGCTCCTCAAAACCAGAAGGAACAGGGGTGAAGTTGGCAGTAACCCAAGAACAACACATGTAGCATATTTGGAGACCGCTAGCATCAGACAAACAGAAATGAGGTTCCTACCACCATCACCACCACCATCAGGCTGGCAACAAGTTACATATAATTTCTGCCTCCCTAATTCTTTCTCCCTGCCCCTTTAAAGAAGGAAGGGGAGAAAGTATACAGAGACCATACTCCAGCTCCCCAGCCCACCCCCACCTCTCTCTACATCCAACCCCCACCCCTGTGACAAGTTCCTGCAGCTAATATCCAGCCTCTGATTGAGATGGAATAGGAGTAGGAATGGGTGGGAACTTTTTCATCTATCAGATATGAGTGTCAAAAGCTGTGAAGCATCTGATTTTACCGTACTTGCAAGCTAACAAGTTAGTCTGATATTGTTTTATGGAGGCTGGCAGAAGACATGAGACTCCTGGGTCAGAAACATAAGACTTTTATTACTGATGGCACAATAAGCAGCATAAGCATCAGCATATTTGTGTTGGTTCTCTTGCCCCCAAGTCCCATGGGCCCAGGTAACACCAACACATGCAGTGGATTATGTTCCAGGAGGTCAGGGCCAAGATCACAGCACTTTTTGAGCAAGCAGCACAAGCAGCAAGCAACCTAATACTTCTCTCCAGAGAGTGCACAGTTTTAAACATGGTGGTTATTTGGGTAGGATTAGATGAGTCAAGTGTGGTGCCCATGGTGTGAAATTTAGGGAGGCACTTACTCTTAGGTTTGTGCAAGTACAGAATTGGTTCCTGAGAATGAATGTCTCAAATTTTGCATCCTGGGTGCTTTACGTGCCTTGCCCTAGTCCCAGCCTGGCAGGCATGCTTGAGTAGCTGGTGGTCGCCTTGACTTACTTAGTTGTCTATGTGACTAGCTACAGAATCTGCTCAATCTCAGAGGACAGGTAAACCATGCAGTCTACCACACTTAGCAGGAATGTGCAGGAGCACTCAGAGCCCAAAGTGGACTGCCTCTCCAAAAAATGGGGTTGATGTTCTACACGGAATTGTTTTAATATCCCACAGGCTAAATCCGGCCCTACCCCCATGGTTTGTCATTTTCAAAGGGTTGTAAAATAAACAGAGAATATGAGACAGAGACTGTATGTGGCTCACAAAGCCTAAAATATTTACTATATGGCTTTTTCAAGAAAAAGTTTGCCAATCCCTGTAATAACAAAGACATTTAATGCATGCATATCTTTAAAAGATGAGAGAGGGGGACTCTGTATTACAACTCAAGGCAATGACTAGGAAAAACAAGAGATTGTTTTACATTTATACTTCCAAAGAGATGTGACCCTTCAATAAACTCAAGTGACAAGTGACAGGAAACCCAGCTTTAATTAAAGCCAAAAAGAATGTTGGTTTACATAGACCAACTGCACAAAGGGCAGACATCAAATCAGCCCCAGGCCTGGCTGGATCTATAGATTTGGATGCCATTGGGTCTTATATTCATGTTGGCTTCATTTTTGCCTCCGCACACTACTGTGGAAGGGCTTTCTCCACTCCAGAATCCTTTTCATCCAGGGCTGCCATCTGAGAGGCATTAGGGAGTCTGCTTCTGACCTACAGGTTTGGCCATGTGTCCAACCCTGGACCAGCACAGTGACCCAGGAGGGAGAGGTACTGTGATTAACTCAGCCACACATCCATCTCTGGGGCTGGGGAGCAGCAAAGAGCAGTAGCATAGGCATGGCCCTTGGTAATCACTGGCAGCTGCCCCAGTTTGTGTTTACAGACATCCTTTAGTTGGGAATAACGTGGGAATTTTAGACTCTGTCAATGACTGTATTTTAGGTTCTCCTGTATGACTTTCATGTTTTTAAAATTAGCTGCTCTATTTCTGATTGATGTATCCAATTGGCCTCTCTAGCCTTGTTTCTCGCTTATCATATTGTTGGGAGTTGTCCTTTACTGTGACTGTGCCTTGCAGCAGCTCCTTTATTGTGGGCTTAATTCATGAAAGAGTTGCTTAGGGTAACTTTGATTAATCATCCTCTTAGGATTGGACATGACACGTATCCTGTCCATGTCTGTGGCCTAGCCAGATAGTTCTATTGCAAACATTACATTCTTGATTCTAGACTGTGTCCTATAATTGCAGTGAGGACTTGGTTTTGCTAATTAATTTTTAGTGTGGCTTGTAGCTGATGCTCATGAAACAAGTGGAATGTGACAGACTTAGAATCCACAAGGAAGCCTGAATAAAAACACCACACTCTAAATGATTAACTATATTTGGACCTTAATGCCAATTTGATCCAAGAGTCCTAAAAGACTTACCAGACTAATTCAGTTGTCATTTGTTTTGTCTAACAATATGTGGCAGCTTGGGTAATTTCTACTGTCCATAATGGGTCAAATATTGTATGAAATTATACTTCCCAAGTGTTCACTTTCCCAGCATGAATTTTGGAGGCAACATTCACTCAGTGAGAAACATCTTATTTATAAAAATCTCAGAGTTGAAATGAACAATAGGAATTCGGTTTCACTCTGCCACCCAGTTGTTTTAATACCCACCAGCTTTCTCTCTCTAGGCATCCTTTTTTATTTTCAGACAGCTTTGATACTGGAAAGGTTTTCCAATGTTGCATCCACATGTTATGGCATAAGCACAGAAAGGCAGGCTCCTCTCTATTATACAGCCCAATCTACTCCCACCCAAGACATTTCCTCTCCAGGTTAATTTTAGTGAGATGCTTAAAGATATGTTTGACAAGGAAAAGTTTACTGGATAACTATTGGTTTTCTACGATAACTGGTTTTTACTTCTTAAAGCTTTGTTTTAGAGTCCCAGTACCATAAATTTAAGAATATAATCTTCTGCAAAAGGTTTTTATTTTCAGTTTCATTTTTAATCCTTTCCGCTAGGTAAGATCATGTCATTTTCATGCTCACAGTAACCTTCACTTCTTTTCCTAATCCACCATTTCTTTACCAACTTCTGTAGTGAAATAGATATTTATTTTCTGTTCTTTAACTATAGTTACAGAATAAAATCACTTATGCTTTATTTAAATATTGATTCTAAAATTAGAAATAAAGAATAGCATTTAAATAATTATAATTATGATAATGTAAATATTATATTTTTTCCCTTTAATTCTCCCTGTCCTCCGCCCCTGCCCCTGACTCCTATTTGACTAACACTGGACTTTCTCAGCTGATGTTTCATTCTCCTGACTTTTTTTCCCCATCTTTTTCATTGCTTCATCTTTTTGGTTTACGTTCTGGAAGATTTTCACAACTTTTTCTCTTCTAGGTCTTCAAT
>PVKH010032166.1:0-12205 GCA_004027955.1 Chaetophractus vellerosus | reverse complement strand
TTCAGGGCTCCTTTGAACCCCCAGGGTACAGTGGGAGCAATAGTGGCCTTGATTCTCCCTCACCAATTTAGAGACTGGTCTCAAGACAACTCTTAAAACTAATGCTAGGAATAAAGGAAAGGCTGTGGTCCAAATGGCACAGAGGGAAGCTTATACTTGAGTCAGCATTAATTTCTGCAGTATTGGAGGTCATCAGTAATGCACCCGCCAGCACTTGCGTTCAGCACAATTATCGTGCTATGCGAAGCACAGCAGAGGACTCGCACTCCTGTAAGAGGAGATGCTCGGAAAAGGGAGGACTGAAGATGTTTAAGGGAGATTTGTTTCTTACATGGCTTTAATTTGAAATCCTTTCATTCTGAAGATGTCTGGATATCGAGATAGAGCAAATGAAAGCAGTACATTCCTGTTACCGATTCAGCCGTGCATCTCACTTATTTGAAAGGCTTAATCAGCACACTCAGGAACAAGATGTGAGACATCTTGAGGCACTGCTTACTTATCAGCTGCAGGATCAATAAAGTGCAGACGCCATTCTTTGCCACACTCCAGAGAATGAGTTTGCAGAGTGAGACAGATTTTACTTGGAAGCTATTTTATTCACATTTGACTTGGCAAAGGCAGAGAGTCGCATCTGTGGAGGGCACTTGAGGCTTCCCTCAGCTGGCCCAGCTGCTCTTGCTCTACCTGCCAGGTGACATCGTTCACTTACTCAGTGCTAGTTGGAACAGCAGGGCCTCAGGTCACAAGGCATTTCCTGTCTATTCAGACAATTCAGACAATGCACTTCTTTTAACTGACTACGTAAATGATGCCTAAAAGCCTCTGGTAGTCCTGTTGATTGGACACATTACTTTAGGATTATTGTTAAACCTGACAGACACAAGCACAATACCAAAGATGTATAAACACGGATCTAGCAGCCAGGAAATGTAAAGAACCATATTCTGCTGTAGTATTCTACTGCCATACTCAGCACTAATCAAATTGCCACTATGCTCACTGTAGGAATAACAATGGACACTTTAAAACAAATACCTATGTGGCAACTAGTTGATCAAAAAGCAACTCACTTTCCTAACGGTCTATTTTAATCATTAGTAATGGGCCAGTGAAAGGCTATTTATGCTATCAGGAACCTTTGAAGCTCCTCCTTATATCTGATCATCACTAGCTCTGCTTGATTTTATCTTCTAAATCTTCCTCTTCTCCATCCCTCCTTCAGACTTGCATCATTTTTCACCAAGACAATTGTAGCTTGCTATTTCACCATAGTCTTGTTTCCTCTTAAATCTACCCTCTGTGGTACAGCAGAAATGATTGGTACGAAATGAAAATGGCCATGTTAGAATCCTTCAAAAACTCCTCATCACTCGTAGAATCAAGCCCTAGTAGCAAGCTCCACAGCAAAATAATCCAAGGTCTCACCAGCTCTCTACCCCATCTCTTGGCCATCCCCCATCAACCTATCTTATTCTGGCAATACTGAACTGCCTCTACTTCCTTAATCACACTGTGTCCTGCTTCGTGTCTGCCAGAATGCCCTTCCTTCCTCCTTTATTATACTAGCACCTACTCTTTTCTAAGAAATCCTTTCCTGACTCCAGGCTGGGTTAACATTCCCTATTCGCTTCTCCCATTGAATCCTGGGGATTTCCGATATTATATTAAACACTGATATTTCTGCAAGCATCTCCCATACTGGAGTGAAAGCTCCTTGAGGAAACCAGTGACTACCTAACGTAGTAGCTGATCCCTGCTTCTCATTCAGCTGTTAATTTAATGTCATCTCTCAGAAAGGCCATTTCTGATCACCTGAAACACCTTCACTTGTTTCACTCTTTTGTATCTTAATGTAACTTACCATTTTATGGGGTTTTTTTTTCTTGTTTATCATTTGACTCCATACTAGAATATGAACTTTTTGAGACAGAGACCTTTTCTGCATTGTTCACCCCTGTATTGTCACTAACGAGAAAAGTGACACATAGTAGGCCTTCAATAAGTATGTATTAAAAGAATGTAGGATGGATGGGTCAATACTTTAGTTGGGACTGAATTAGCCTATCTACACCAGATAGGCAGTATACAGGCCAATGATGGTATAGGTGTCAAATTTTTTTAACATCTCAGGAAAAACGAGAGCCATATACCCTCAATCTTCACTTCTGTGATTCACGGCCATGAACCGTCACCTACTGTTTTAATTGTCCATAGTTTGTGACAGCTCTGTCATATCCTGACTGCCACGTGTGATATTTGACATATTTCTTCATGTTAATTCTTCTGTACTCTTTCCTAGTATATATATATAGGCATCCCCACATAAAATAACAGCAGGAGAAAAAGGTCAGAATCAACTTTTGAGGTATCACTGAGTTCTTCACTCTTATCAGTTGTTGCTGTTTTGCTGTAATTTGAAGCAGAACATTTAGCTCAAATTCTATCCTCATCTCTTACAAGATTAACTTCCCTCCTCCCAGGTTTCCTCACTTAAGGAATATGTGTGATAACTTCTTTACCTTGATGTATTATAGTGAAGATCATGTGAGAAAACACACGTGGATGCAATTTTCAGGGTACTCATCTAATAAAAGTTATTTTACCAATTATTATTTCATATCTCTACCATCATTTATTGATAGTGAAAGCAGTATATATCTCCATATTATGTTTTTTTAAAACATCTTATTGTAAGTTACTTAAGGTCACTTAATCTTAGGTGTATAATCATTTGCATTTTGAATTGCAACTCCTTCATTAGTTTTTATAACTGTTGAATTTAATAAGATATTGGGGAAGTGGACAGTACAAGCAAAAGGAAATTGGATTTTGAATCATTTGTTATGATGACATCCATTTGATTGTGCTTCAAATGATTAGTGAAGAAAAGCTCCTGTTGTGACAATGTTCTAGTATGAAATAAAATATAGTGTTTGGGTTCGTTTATTAGTTTACAGTTTAGGAAGAAAAACACTCAGCACATATTTACTGAGCTCTTTCTGTGTGTAAGCCACTGTGAGCATCAGGGGCTGCGACAGTGAAAAAGACCCAGTGCCTGCTCCAGTGGGGCTAAAAGATCAGGATGATTGCTCAACTGGGATTCAGTAGAAACGTCTTGCAGAACGAGGCTCATTAATTTTAAAACTTTTCATAGTTACACCGGTAAAGCACTTTTTACATTTTATTCTCTCACAACCAATGAATTACTTGTCATCATATCCTCAGTTTTCAAAATGAAGAAAATCAAAGATCACTAACAGATAAGGAAGTAAGCAGTGTGAGCTCCTCCAGTTGACAACATACAGTGTGTAAGTGAACGTTGCAAATATCAATTTTGTAAAAGTATGTGCACTAAACAGTGAACCCTAAGTTAAACCATGGACTATAGTTACTAGTACCGTTATAAAATCATACTTTCATCGATTGTAACAAATGTTCTATACCAAGACAATGTGTTAATAATAGGGTGGTTTATGGTAATCCTATATTTTATGCATGATAGTTCTGTAAACCCACAACTTCTCTAATAAAGAAAAAACTAAAGCATATGGAATCGAGGACAGGAAAATACTTAAACTGACATCACAGCAATGCAATAGCTCTTGTGAAAATACTTTATAAGCTATGAATTTCTGTATAAATATAGCATGTTAATATATATTTTTTGAATTATGGTTTATTTCCTGAATGAATAAATGTACATGATAAATGAGGGCATGTAAAAGACTGGGAGTCTTATAGATTAGCCTCCTGGCAGAGTAAACTGTGCAAATATGTTTTAAAAATCAACTAACTGGTCTTGGGTTTATATTATAATGCATGCAACAGTTCACAGCCAATGTGTTTGCTGATATGTTAACTAATGAGAAAAAATTGGGAGGTAAAGGGTATTGATGAAGTAGACTTACTGAATTTTGAGGTTTGAGATCTAAGCTCACTTTCAGAGTAGTTCCAAATTCTGTGAGGATTTCCAATTCAGCATAAGGTCTTGGAAACACACAATTAAATTTCCGAGTCCTTTCTAATGCTGTCATGCAGTTTAATTAATCAAGCCTGGCTCTCTGTTCTGCCAGTCTACTTACTTACTCCTGCCTGCTCCATTTGTCCATCCGAACGTGCCTCAATTCAAGGACAAGGATCCTGGAGACTACTTTAATGGCAACATCCTTTTCAAGACTCCTGCAGTTGTTTAAAATCATACAGAGTGTAATCATGAAAGTTTCTTAGTGCTTTTATGAAGCCTGTGAAGAACTCAAAGCTTAAAATGGAAAGCAAACATGAATCCAAAGAATCAACTTCAGAGTTTCTAAACATTAAATTTTGTGGATGTGAAAATTAGATGTTTTATATGTGGCTTCTAATGCTGCAATTCTAAAAATTAGTGTCTTCTTAATTCAGTGACTTCAAAGTGATATAGTACACCTTCATAAAGTGTTAAACAGCTCTAATTAAATGTTTAAAAAAGCTCTTCTTGTCTAGATCTATCTTATCAACTGTATGATTTATTGTCAATCTCAAAGGTGTAATTTTTGCAGAATTAATGTCATATTTACTAATACGTCTGATTAAGATGATTACTTGTCCACATATTGTCATTCTTTAAAAATGTTTAAAGGTTTTAAAGGTTTTAAAGTCATTAGAAAAATGTTGGTAATGTTCTTAGGACTATTTATTTCTGAGCATAAACTAAGAAAAGAAACATGCTTATGACCTAATGGAAAAAAAAAATGTTGCCAATGAAAAACATATATCTAACTTTTAAAAAATATTGTAATCTAACTGTAGAATTTTTCCTTCTATATCCTCAATCTGAGAATAAAAATGTAATTACTGACAAATGTTGGATTTCAATAAGACTTAAAATGTCAAATGTGGTTGATGGCAGTTGCTGATCAAGTTGACTTGTATACATTGACATATAGTAACAGAGGTGTACTCTTATATTTACAGGAATTCTGATAAATTATTATAGTATATTTTATAATAGAATGATCATATGATAATATTCATTATATACATCTAAATGGGAAAAAAGTTGAATATGGTGTATAAAATAATATATTAAGAAAATCAGATATTACTTTTCATTATATAAGAATCTCATTTATTCTGAATTTTCAAAAGTGAATTTAAAATAACAGTTTCTGGTGACATTTTATGAAATAATTATGAAATATATATGATACATAGATTATATAATATATAGTAATATATTATATAGTATTTATGTATATGTATATAATTTAGGTGGGTCAGCCACCATTACTAATTTAAAATATGAAAACATTTAGTACCTGAGAACCTATTATTTGAGGAGTATATGCTTTAATCTTAGATTTTAAAGTTTTATTAGAAATTTTTCTTATTTCAAAGTCACAAATTTGAAGAAAAAGAAAAGAAGGTTAAAATGTAATTACAAAATCCTTATATTTATAGTTGTGAATTTTTAACTAAAAATATTAGAAGGCTAAATATATTGCTATCTTGGTTTAATGAGTGGAACATACACTGTTATGCATAACGTTGTCAGAGAGTCTATCTGCTGCCATTATAAAAGCAATGGACCTATATATTTCTATAATTTATAAAATATCACAAGTTATTATAATAATATTTTTAAATGTTGACAAATTTACCCATTGCCCTATTTGTGGAAGTGTAACTGGTGGTGATTATAAAAATTTAAGTTAACAAAATGCCTATAGTAGTGAGAAATGCTAAGTTGGTATAAAAATGTTTGTTACACAAAAATCAGATGTATGCTACTCAAGAAATAATGGATCAATAGATACTTAATAAGTGCTTACTATTTGTGAGCCACCAACCTAATCTCTGGGAATAGAAAATATAAGATAGGCATTTTAAGGGCATTACACTCTGGTTGGCCAAAATGTAACAGCACATAATGCATAATCATAATGCAGAAGGGAAGTTCTGTCCAGGTGGCACTCTCAAAGCAGAGGAAGAAGGAGTATCATGAGGAGCAAGAGATTTGTTCCTTAGTATCGTGATCGGTAACAGATCTATAAAACAGGCGGGGCCTAAATGGCATGGTGGTACACATTAAAATCATTTAAAAATGTCTACCATCAAATATAACAGCCAAAATTTAAATATGGATTATTTCTAATGCATTCACATTTTTCTTGATTTGTTTCCAGAATGCTCAGGCCCGCTAGGAATTGAAGGTGGAATCATATCAAACCAGCAAATCACAGCTTCTTCTACTCACCGAGCTCTTTTTGGACTCCAAAAGTGGTATCCCTACTATGCACGTCTTAATAAGAAGGGGCTTATAAATGCCTGGACGGCTGCAGAAAATGACAGATGGCCATGGATTCAGGTAACAGATGGGGATGGGGCAAGCACATTGCCAGGGAATGGCCATACTCATTTAAGAAGGTGGCAAGCGAGAACCCAGAGTCTGACTATTCCCCAGAGGACGGGCTGATTTAGTTGAGTCCAAATTGGCTATAAAATCTGAAACTGTGAGAACCGTGCACATTCCAATGAAAAGTGTGTTAAAGGTATAAAAGTGTGAAAAATTCTTGGGATATAAATGCCACTATTTTAAGACGTACATCAAAGAAGCAGGTATTTACATATGCCATGTGTTCATTAACATTGTGTTAAACATTTAGCAGTAACTTTTGACACTTCAAGAAAATAAAAAGTGTAACTATTCTCTTTCTATCATTAAGAAGTGTTTCCATATATGGAAATATAAAATATATAATTGGTTATTATAACAATACCTCAAATGTCTTCAGTACCTTCTTTCAGAATCTGAGGGTGTTTAAATCCAAACTCTTATTTTTCTCATCAGCCAACTATTTAAAAAACAACAACAACAACAGGAGAAAACAAGGATACACCAAGACATTAAGTGATTTCACAAAGATGACATAGAGAACAGTAATGCCAACATCTTATTTTTTTATCCACTTAAACACTTTTTGAGCACTTGGCTGTACTGAGACACTGAACGAGATATTAAAAAGGCAGAAAAAAAGTTATCAAACTATGGTTTCTGCAAAAAAATACACTTCTGTTAGGGGGAGCAGCACATTAATAACTTTTTAAAAAGTTGACAGCATGTGGTAAAGAGAAAAAAAATCCAGTGTAGTCTGGGGGTTAGAGGAAGAAATAATTAATTATCATGAGGAAGCCTTATGGGATAGTTTTGAGCATTGCCTTTGAAGATGAGTTTTAATAAAGAATAGGTGTTGAGGAAATGACAGACATAATCAAAGATGCTAGGTATGAATCTGTGGAACATTGGGGAGAAAACCACAACTTGAGTATAGGGTGCTGGAGGGATGTACAAAAATGTATGATTTATTGACCAGTTCACAGCAAGCCTTATGATTCATACTGAAAGGTTTTGGCCTTATTCCATACCAGTGGAGAGTTATTACAGAATTTTGCAGGGAATGGACTCTTAGTTTAGGTGGCTGAGCTGCCAGTCAGCTCAGAGGTAATTTTTAACAAGGAAATTCCTGTCCTCTTTCTGACATTACTAGGTCCAAAATATAGAGGATGCTTATAGACATTTAATAGAAAGGGAAACTGGACGTAGCATAACCTCCACGTTTTAGAAACTGGACCCAAAATTTCCTTCAGATTCTTCTTCTGCTCATGTTTCTTATGAATTCTTATATATGCTATATATATTTTTAAAAATCTATATAGCTCCATGTAGTTACCAGAGATTCTTTTTTGTTTTATGACTTTATGTTTACATGAATTTCAGAAATTTCTTTTAAGATTACACATGAGTTGTCCAAATATAGGCATATGTGCAAGGAAAATTCTAGATAATGGAAATGGCTTGCTTATAGTTTTGATCACATACTAATGAAGACCCAAGCAAGGTTTAAAACAGATGCAGAAAAACAAAAAATGCTTATATTCTATTTGCTAAAAATAATTTCAGAGAGTTTTAATGCACTCTAGTCAACTTTTCTTAAATGCATTTTTGAGTTATGTAAAATTTTAGAAATTAAGATTCATAACAGAAATTGCAGGACAATTGAGAAATTTTTGCATCAGGGTTTCTATTTGGCAAATTATACTTAGAAGTTTCAGCCATTTCCATGGATTTCCAGCATTCACTCTAAGAAACAACCTTTTTAAGTTAAATATCACTTTATTTATAATTTTAAGCAGAATAATTAAATACATTTTTTTAAAGGCAGTAGGATATTATTAATATTATTTTGCTTTCATCTGAAGACTATAATGAACTCTCAGAAAAAAACAGTAAAAGCAATCTAAAAAGGTTTCATATTAAGGAAGAAATCTCACATATAATTTGGAGGAGAAAAGCAAAACTCAGTATTGTTATTCAATAAATACTTCTTACTGATTGCATACAAGGTATATGTTTTGCTATTGTGTTCTTATTTTCTAAGTTATTTTTCTAAAAGGAAAATCTGTATTTATTTAAGAAAATAAACTCCTAAAGAGGTTCTGGATAATCTAATTATGTCCCAAGCTTTCTGCATTTGAGCATTCATTATTCATTTCCATTTTCACTTACTTCTTTTATTTATATTCAATCCTTCAAATGAAACGTTTGAGTACTTTGCTTAAACTCTCTCATAATAAGCACAGTATTCCTTAATCTTTCAGGTGTGTGACACATATGTACTAATTAGTATTCAATTTCATTTTCTTCCTTGTCTTGATGAAATGAACATTGAAATTGCCATTTTAAATTTACACGCTCAGCATGCAATTATTAATAGCACCACAATGCTGATAATTGGTTCTGAATTTAAAGGGTTAGTATGTTAAATTCAGTTAAACAAGACCTTTTTTTTCTTTTTCCAAGTTTTTCTGACCTTTATTTCTTCACCTAAATTTTTTTCCAACTATTAAATAACTGCCACATTAAACACTACCTAGTTCATTAGCAACCTAGAATATTAGTTACTCTTTGTGACTGATGTGTTACAAATAGCAACTTTCCACACTGGAAATATGTCTTAGTTTACCACATATAAAAATATAAAGGCTTATGAAAGCATTCTCGGTTCTTTGCTAACTGACTATCTAAGGTCAGTCAGAATAACCATTTTTAATGCTTTTCAAAAATAATTATTTTCTATTTTCTGTGTAATTTTATATTTTAATAGCTGTATGGAAAAACATTTTCATTTTGCTGTTTTTGTTTGTGTTTATGATACAGAATAATACTAAGGGAAAGTCATATTTTTTCTTTAAAAATTAATTTACCAGGAGTTGTTTCCATACTAGTATTTCATCACTGAGTAAAATAGATTTTCATCTTTCTCTTTTAAATAATGACCCTTTTATAAAATGAATATTATCTTAATATGTTCCTTTCTATATACCACAGAGTTTGGTGAGGGGAGCAGGGAAGAGATAGTTATTTCTCAACTTTAATGTGGACAAGAATCACCTACGCCACTTAGTAAAAATAAAAATTTCTGGATTTTCCCATAGACCTACTGTGGATCATCTTTGGCTCTCACTACAAGAAAAAGTCTCAATGGCTTGTAAAGCTTAGATTTATACTGCCTGAGTTACATTTTTGAAGGAAGGAAGAAAGGAAAGAAGGAAGGGAGAGAGGGAGGGGAAGGAGGGAGGGAGGGAGGGAGGGAGGGAGGAAGGGAGGAAGGAAATTTTACTTGGTGATCTGGGCACTTGGTTGTTGGAACTGCAGACAATGATGACTCCAGTGGGTAGAGGAAGAAGGGATCAGAAAAGAAATTGAGGAAAGTTGTGGGAAATAGGTGATCCAGGGAAAGTCTCGAGCTGGAGGGGGCAGAACCAGCTTTAGCAGTACTTTATATATAAGCATTGTTCATCACTCATGAAATATTTAAGTATTTTCAAAAGTTTATGTTCCTAAAATGGCTCTTAGATTCTTCTCTGCTAAAAAATTTTTAAATATTCAAAAGCAAAACAATCTGACTTTTGCTTTTATAAACAAAATAGTAGTTAGAGTAGGATACATTGGTCAAAAACAGAATTCTGTAAAGGCATATAATGCTACAAATTCACATTTCTGAAGAAAAATGTCCATACATAGCTTTAAAAAAAAACTTTATGAACATTGGAACTGAAAATGTTACAAAAAATAATCATATATTTTATTTCAAAAGTGTGTACATAATTATGTGTATGTAAACTATTTTGGTAGTAACAGAAACATGGTGCTTCTTGTGATACAGAATAATTTTTAAAAGCCCAAAATTTAAGAAGTAGATCTTTTCCCTTTTCTCATTTTTTTCTAACTACAGACCCTGAATTGCATAGGATCTAATCCATCTTTACTTCTTCATGCAAGTAAAAAATGGTTTTTCTTGTAAAAACAACAAACAATGAAACAAAAAAATACATTCCCAAATACACCTTGATCCATAATAAACTCCTCTCTAGGCTCATTACACCTGGACATTAATGTATTGCTTCTTCTAATTATCTTCTATTTTAAACAGTGAACTCTAATGCCTAATTATTATTTTCATTTAAGTTGTTTATTAGAAGTGTGTTAAAACAAATATTACTTCTTTATTTTTTAAAAAGCCACTTAGTACTAAGTAAAAATGACTCGAGGCTTCTGTGCTGAAAAATAATTTATTTTGTCATTCACCACATTTATACTAATACTAGTACATGCTGCTTGCTTACCTATAAAGCATGTGTTCTGTACTGTAACTCCAAATTCTAGGAGCTATGGAATGTATGAATAGCCATATAGTCATCATTCTGTAATATAGAAGAAGCCACATCTGGAGTCTCTTCTTGCCTCTAAGCTGCCTCCTTCCCCTCTTTCAACACCTAGGGTCTCATTGACCTGGATTTCTTGTTTTATCTCAAATGCATCAAGCAGTTTCCTGTCACTGTGCTTGTTTGGACTGCCTAGTTCATCTATTGTTCATATGTCAATCTTCTTTAGATTCAGCTCTATTATTCCCTTCTCTATAAATGGTTCCCAGATGCCCTGCTTCTTATCTCCAAAGATTGAATTGTCTAGACTATCCTTTCTTTCTAACTCTGCCCACTATGTATTTCAGTCATAGCTGCTAAAATACCTTTATAATCCCTGTTTACCTTTCTCTCTCTCCCCCCCTAGCCTGTAAGCAACTTGAGAGGAGTAATTACACCTGCTTTTTTTCTTATCTATTCCTATAGTGCCTTGCACAACAAAAACAGGAAAAAAAATCACTGTAGGGTAGATGCAAGTGCTTGACTGATAGAAAAATAGGGAATACTGAAATAGATGGGAGAGGTATAGTATTTGTATTAATATGGACATGGAAATTATTATTCCACTGAGAGCAACCAGAATAATTCAGTTCACATGCTCTATGTTGGAGCGTTATATATTTATATTTGAATTATGCCTTTTAAACACAATCCCATTTGTACAAGAAGTTGTACATCCAACCATTTTATAAGGGATCTGTCAACCTTCAGAGACAGAAGAATCATACTTCCTGTAAACCCCAATGGCCCATATTTTACTCCATAATTACTGCAAGCCACTGTTATAAGCCTTGTGTATAGGACATTGTTAAAATTTTTAAGGTGTTTGTCAGGAAGGCTGTTAAATTAATCCTCTGTACCAAACACCCAAATGTTTGCCTTTTCCTGTCCAATTTAGATTTTGTTCCCCAAATATTAAAAAAGTAAATATTTAATTTACTTTTTTATCATTTTTATCATAATTATTTGACAAGAGATTGGAAACAGTGACTTTTTTTTTAGTTAGGCCAGTAAAAAGAATTTATTGAGAAATGGGGGGAAAGAACAGAGCTTGCTGAGAAATGGGACAGAAGGACAGAAATGTGCACCGAGATTTGATGTGGGCTGCTCAAGGAGAGAGAGTGGGCTTTGGCTTCTGTGTTCACCTTTTAAGCTATTAATTATAACCCCCCCCCCCTTGCTAACACTAAGGGGAGGGGCCCCAGCTCTTATTGGTTACCCCAAAAGCCATGGGGGTCAATGGTGAGGGCTGTTTGGAATATCCAGGCCCTCGCTTTGGCCCTGAAAAGAGTCCCAACTGGGATCTCAAGGTCATGGTCAAGGTCTTGGTGGGGTCTCACAGTCATGTTGTCTGTCGGTCATTTTGTGGCTCATCTTCTCGTTTCCCTGTACTAACCTGCCTCAACTCCCTCCTCAGAGAGTTCATGCCCTTATACTTAAAGGGGTGCTCAAGGGCAATGGT
>PVKH010032165.1:0-12218 GCA_004027955.1 Chaetophractus vellerosus | reverse complement strand
CACTTTAGGTCTAGTGCTCAGTTTAGAGCTGCCCATCTGTTGGTGCATGTAAAACAGCAGATTTGTATACCAGAGAAGCCATTTACCCTCATCACTTTCCCCACAAGCCCAGAGTAAACCACGGTCTCCTCCTGCAAGGGTATGTGTGCAGTACTTTAAACCCTTCTGAGAACCAGGTAAATAGTTTGCCTTGAATTTCTCTTTTATGAAGGCTTTTAATTTTGCAGGCAAATTGGCCCAAGAACATTGGTGTGGTCTGAGAAGGAGCAGGTGGAAAAGTCTGCTTATGAATTTTCTGAGGTTAGTTACCATTTTTAATAATTGTGGTAGACAGTAACTTTAAGATTTTGAGTATGAAATGGAATCATTTTAAGTGATGTGGCAAAAGAACCAAATATATCTTATTTTATGTGAGTTTGCGGTTGCTACATTCTTCGTATCGTTTTCATTTAAAATAAGCATCAACTTGTAAACTTCATAGCAACATACAGTCTTAATAAATTTATTGTGGTAAGAACTAAGGTGTAAAATATTTACACATTGACTTTTCAGACTGAGTCTATGCTTAGAATTGCAGAAGACCTGGGAGGCCCGTACGTGTGGGGGCAGTATGATCTGTTGGTCCTGCCACCGTCCTTCCCTTATGGTGGCATGGAGAACCCTTGCCTTACTTTCGTAACGCCCACACTACTGGTAAGTGTTAATATTTCTTCAGTTGAAATTAAGGACTTCTCAAAAATAAACCCAAATATGAAGAGCCTTAGACTCCTAATAATATAAAACAAATCTTTCATCATGTTCACATAACCCTTGTTTTCCATTTTTTTAATTTATTTTAGTTATCATCATCATCTCATTTTTCAAAAGAAAAAAAAAATCACCATTTGGGAAAGAGACTAGTCAAGGTGTTTGGGGATGTTGGGGTTGGTAGGGGCAGGGTACTGGGTAATAACCGCCCATTGATGAATTATGTTTCCAGACAAAGAAACTACACCATTTACACATGGCATATGGGTACTGGTAAAACAAAACAAAGCAAAACAAAAAACCTCAGTGTGGCATTTATAGGGAAGGATTGGGCCATATATTGCTCTGTTCTGTGTGCCTTTGTAAGCAACTTTAGATCCTTCTTAAAACCAACTGAGTAATGGATTAGCAACTAAATAAATGTAATAGCCATAGGAGACATAGGATACTGTTAATTTTTCTTAAATATACTGTGGATAGTAAGGAGAGAATGAAGCAGAAGGGTAAATATGAACAGATACAAGAAATGGAAGGAGAAGAAACGTTTCTGGAAGAGGCAAGTATACTGGCCCTCCTGGCATTGGACACAATTTCCCTAGAGCTAGAGAGAGAAAGAATTTTTTATTCCTGCATGTTTTGGTTTGTTTTCCCAGTACATTCTCTCTCCCCCTTTTTTTTTTGTTACATATCCCCCTCTTTCTGCTTGCTCTTGCTGTGTGTTCATTTTGTGTGTGTGTGTGTGCATGTGTGTGCGTGTGTGTGTTCTTCTGTGTCTGCTTTGTCTCCCCCTGTTGCAGCGACGCGCCGAGTCAGCTCACCGCGCAGGCAGCTTGCCCCGCTTCGTGGGCGGCTCAGCTCCGTTTCGCGGGTGACTTGCCCTGCCCGTGGTGGCTTTTGCCCTGCTCTTGGCAGCTTTTTGCCCTGCCCACGGTGGCTCTGCCCCACCCACGGCGACTTGCCTTCTCAAGGCGGTCTGCCTGCTCAGAGAGGTCCCTGGGAACCGAACCTGGGGCCTCCCATGTGGTATCCTGTGCCCTATCCACTGGGCTACAGCCGGCCCCAGTACATTCTCTTTTTATGTTGATCTTTTTTTTTTTTTTTACCGGGAGGTCCCCGAGATCGAACCCTGGTCCCTCCATATGGCAGACGGACGTGCAGCCATTTGAGCCACATCCGCCCCCATCATTCTCTTTTGAACTCTTTGGAGTTCTATAGTGGAAATACAGTGGCTCCCTAAGGCTGAAATACCAGATAGTGAGGTAGACTGTCTTGTAGATATAGTCTGTAATTTTATAACTGAAATGCTAAGATGATTTTCTTTTTGTGTTTTAGGCAGGTGATAAGTCACTCTCCAATGTAAGTTAAAGTTTCTTATTATGGTCTTCCTCTCAAGAAGTATTAAGTCAACTGATTTTAAAATATCCATTATATTGTTAGGTTGAAGATATGGTTACAAAAGATAACTTGGGGTTATTTTTTAATATTATCTAAAATATTAATAAAACATTATCTAAATTTTTTTTGTTTCTAATTGTTTTAACTATGCCATACTTTTTTTTCTTTGGCTAAATTATAAATTTTTTGCTGAACTGACATCTCCCTGAATATCTCGCTAATATTTTTAAAAAATGGAATAGCAGAGTTGAAAGAACTAGGGTGCTTAAATATGGGATTACATTTTATCACTAATCACTTCTATCTGCTTTAGGTTATTGCACATGAAATTTCCCATAGTTGGACAGGAAATCTAGTGACCAACAAAACTTGGGATCACTTTTGGTAAGATTTTTAAGATTTCCTTATTGGTTCTTATTGTTGATTGAATTTTCTCTCTGCCCATCATCTCTCCTAATTGTTTTGTGGGTATTCTTGTTTTTCTGTGTTATCTCTTTAGTAGACAGGGACTTTTTAAAAGAAATTCTAGACTCACAGTAGTAGCTACATTGTAGATAATCAGTTTATGCTTGCTACTTCTTTCCCCATACAGTCACATTTTACTCCAGGGCCACACAAGACCAGAACCATGGCTTCCTGCGGCCTCTGCTGGGCCGGGCTCGCCATTGTTCTGACGGACTGCAGAGAAGCCGCACGGGCAGTCTGCTAGACTGTGGTGCCGGGCTTTACAATTTCTTTCGTCTGTAGCAAAGCCAAAAAGAAAATGCCTTGTTGACTTAAATACCTTTTCCTTTCAGCTGTGTCAGTGTTCTGCTATTTTCCCCCGCCAGGTTAAATGAAGGACATACTGTGTACTTGGAACGCCACATTTGTGGACGATTGTTTGGTGAAAAGTTCAGACATTTTCATGCTCTGGGAGGATGGGGAGAGCTGCAGAATTCGGTAAATGAGTCATTTTTAAAAGGATTCATATAAAATTGCCTAACTGTTCAAATACTTAGTTTATAAAGCATCTATCTAAAGTATCAAGAAAGTCATGTTTTCAGATGTGGCAACTGAAGCAGGTGTAGGTTTAATTACCCTACTGATAATTACATTCCTAGACCTGTGCAAGGCAGCGTTCATGAGCTGGCCTGAATTTGGAGCTATGGGACCTCGTTGGGTCTTTGCTGTTAAATCATTGGTTCTCTGTATGGAATTTATTTGGTATACGTTTGTCATTTCTAACTGCTCTTGCCTGGAAGCTGAATTTGTTCACCAGGCTTTGTAAACATTTTCCTCGTCCTTTATAAGAGCAAAGCCTGTTATTGTCAGGAGATATCAGGGACCATTACAGCTCACCATTCCATTAACAGACTTCCAGGAATTTATGCCGACACGTCCTACTATTTCTAGTTTCTATGGTCACATTCTGGACCCTCCTGAAAGCTCTGCCACTCTCAGCTTGCTTGCAGGGTGATTCCTGTCTTCATACATGAACATCTGTCTAATTTTGTGTCTTTTAGATAAAGACTTTTGGGGATACACATCCTTTCACCAAACTTGTGGTTGACCTGGCGGATGTAGACCCTGATGTGGCATATTCTTCAGTTCCCTATGAGAAGGGCTTTGCTTTACTCTTTTACCTGGAGCAGCTTCTCGGAGGACCAGGCAAGGAGTTGGCATTTTCTGATTTCTTTTTTTCTTTTTGAGGGTAATCTAAAGTATGAGGGAGAGTTTTTAACTCATTTTATTTTATTTTATTTTGGTAGAAACATAATATTTATTTTGTGCAATGAATTTGCTGAGAACATATTTTCAAAGTATTTTTTGCTTGATATTAAAATGTTTTACAGTGTTTTACTAAACAACTAATATATATCATTATAATGAAAGTTTAAAAATACAGTTTGCTTAAAGAAAAGTGAAGTCTTACAACACTAGTTCCCAAATATTAACACCGTTAATATATTGTGATATGCCTGAAAAGTATTCTATGCATATGTCTGTTAATATTATGATGGGCTGTAATTAGCCAAACTCTAATTATGAATAACTCTGTAAACTGGGGTTAAGGATGGTTTTCTTAGATTGTTCTTTGTTTTGTTTTGTTTTGTTTTAATTTTTTAAAAGATAGTTAGATTACATGTTACTAAACTCATTTTATACCTCCCTTGCATTCTGTATTTATCTGCTGAAAAAAATCTATTTCATCTTCTGTCACTTTTCTGCTTAAAACCTTGAATTATACCGGAGTTCCAGAATGTGCTGATTGACTTTATTTATTTATTTATTTTTTAAAGATTTATTTTTTATTTATTACATTCCCGCCCCTCCCCCCCTTTCTGGTTGCTCTTGCTGTGTGTCCATTCTTGTGTTCCTCTCTGTCTGCTTTGTCTCCCCCCATTGCGGCGACGCGCTGAGACCGGTCACTGCGCAGGCGGCTTTGCCCCGCTTGTGGGCGGCTTCTGCTTCCATTCACGGCTGGCTCTGCTTCAGTTCGCGGGTGACCTGCCCTGCCCATGGCGGCTTTGCCCTGTCCGTGGCAGCTTTTTGCCCTGCTCATGGCGGCTTGCCTTTCTCAAGGCAGTCTGCCCGCTAGGAGAGGTCCCCGGGAACTGAACCCGGGGCCTCCCATGTGGTATACCGGCGCCCTTATCCACTGGGCTATATGGCCGGCCCCTGCTGATTGACTTTAAAAAAAAAAAAAAGATATTTTAGAAACCAAAAATGTAATACATACTCATTGAAAAAGTTTTGTACAGTACAGAAGGTATAAGAGTAACGAGAGAGTCCCTCAGCCCCCTCCACCCCCGACAGGTCACCACAATTAGGAGTTTGGTGTGTGTGACTCTAGATCTTTTTGTAAGTGTTAAGTCAATAAACAGACAAATAAATATAATAGTTATTTTAATTTTAAAAAGGGATCATACTATATATGTGTTCTGCATTTTGTTATATTTTATTCAACAATATTTCACATGCATCCTTCATATCGGTACCGACCTATCTATCTCAAACTTATAAGTGCAGCCATACTATCTCATTATATATGTGTGCTGAATTATGTAATCTTCCCCTATTCGTGGGTGTTTAGGTGTTCTTTGTTTTTGTAAAGGCGCTGCAATCTTATTTTCCTCCTTTCCAATCATGCTAGGGTCAGTGTTTTTAGAATTTGTTTTGCGCATTCCTTTTCTTTGTTCCATTCTGAGTCATCACATGTTTAATTAGGATTTCTTTTCTCCCTTCCTCCAAATTACATATTCTTCAAGGCCCAAATTAAGTCCCACCTCCTTGCCTTCTTTTGAAAATTCTTTGACTCTTTAACCTCTTATTGGATTTTAGTTTTCCTCTTCTTTGAATGTTCTCTGTTTTCCATGGTTAATAGCCCAATGCCAAGCACGCGCACACACACACACACACACACACACACGAAGCTAAATAATTACCTTTCCATTAATTTCTTTCCTTTCTTTTTTTTTTTTTTTAAACCTAGAGGTTTTCCTGGGATTTTTAAAGGCTTACGTTGAGAAATTTTCCTACAAGAGCATAACCACTGATGACTGGAAAGATTTCCTGTATTCCCACTTTAAAGAGAAGGTTGGATTTTAAAAGCTTTCTTATTTTTCATGTGAAAAATATCTTTATATTTTGGCTATTTCTTAGACTGATTTGAATTACTTAATAGTAGTATTGGGTTAAAGTTTAAGATTTGATCTTTCATTGTGTTTTTTCCTATTTAAAATGTAATCTCAACGACATGAACTAATGTGTAGAATTTTCCTATTTCAGAGAGATCTGTAATACTGTCTTTCAGAATTTCATTTTTCATATATACCTACTTTTTTATTTTTAATGATTTAACAGAGCACTGCTGATGAATCTAAACTTATTTTAGAAAAGAGTCTTAGACTGTTTCTTGACATGGTAAGGCAGGCAGAATTGTAGATTTCAGGACCTAAAAGCTTCTTTAGATTCTTTTTCTCAACAGAAAAGATCGTTTTATAACAAACTGGCTCTTCTTACTGGACACAGGTTGATGTTCTCAACCAGGTTGACTGGAATGCCTGGCTGTACTCTCCTGGACTGCCCCCAGTAAAGCCCAAGTAAGTGCTCACTTGCTAATGCACTTCCTAGTTGCCTGAATCCTGGAGCTCCTCAAAATATTTGGAAGGATTTTAGGTCTTTCTTAAGCTGTTACTAGTTAGTGATTAGAGTTCTTAGGTGTTAACCCTGAGGTCAAAAGAGTAATTTCCATATTATTATAAATACAAATTAGTTCAGTTCAAGGCAAATAATTATTGAGTGTCTTCTTTGTGCACAAGCATGGCGGGAGATACAGAGAAGAGTAAGATATTGTTCCTTCCTTCAAAACTTTTGTAATAAGAAAAATAGTAATAAAATCTAACACTTTCTAAGCATTATGTTAATCAATACAACAGAATTATGAGTTATTATCTCCATTTCCTGAGAAGGAAACAGGCTGAGCTAGAATTTGAGGTTAGGAGTTTTCTAAGATCCTAATTTCAGTGATCTGATTAGGGCAAAAGACAGTTGCAGGAAGTCAAGGAGTGGATACGACTTAGACTACTGCTTTTGAAATTGAGGAAATCTGAGTGAAAAGTGAGTTCTTAAAAGTTGTTTCTCTGATATTGCCACAACTGAGGATCTTTTTAGGGCCTTAGTTCACTCTAGATTGCTCCTGAGCAATACCAAATTGCTGGAGAAACTCTGGAAAAATATATATGCCCAGGCATCCTCTATAGAGAGAGAATGCCTTGGAAAATCCCAAACCAGAGAAAATACTTGGATCCTGTGCCACACAAATGTTGGCCTCCAGGTCCCTCTGATTTTTATAGTGCTCCTGTCATTTGTACATATTTAAATATCCCTCAAGTTCATCCACTTCTCTCTGCTCCACTACCACCGCTCTAGTTTAAGCTAACTCGTCACTTCTCCTTGGAGGTTGCCTGGCCGTCCACCTTCGTGCACTCATCCTTTTGTTCTGGCCTCCCTCCTGGCCATTCTCCACTTTAAAGCTAGAATAAGACTCCAGACACACAAAGGTGTTATGTCATCTCCACACTTAAAAACCTTTCCTGCCATCCTATTGCTCTTGGGCTACGACCAGAACCCTTTACTGGGGGCTGCACGGCCCCCAGCCCTCGAGCTCTCTTTGCTTTAGTCTGATTGGCAGTTTTAGGGGTTTTTTAAACTCTCCATACTTCCTCTGAACATGCTGTTCCCTCCACCTGGAAAACTCTTCACCTAGTTAATTCCCATCTCAGCTCAGGAAGCCCTTCTTGACCTCTCTGACCAGGTCAAACCTGTCATCCTTCTAGGGCTTCTCGGCACTGTGTAGTATCACCTTTTCATAGCCTTTGCAGCAGTGGTAATTTCACATTTATTCACTTGATTATTAAAATCTTTCTCCTTTGCTACGCTGTAAGCACCATAGAGCTGGGTTCATACATGGTTTTGCTCACCACTTTTCTCAGAACCTTACCTTAAAGAAGAGTTGCTTCCCCTACCTACGCTAATCCGTACTTAGTTGTTTTCATCAGGAAGTTTCTGGATATCAAGAGACAGAGACCAGCTAAAAGTTTTCACACTGCCCTATTATTATTTATTAAATCAATGCTAAATAATGTTCTAGCTGAAGGTGGCAGGAAATTGATTTCCTGAGCAGCCCAAGACTTTTGATCCCACTTGGTTTTGAGGGCAAACACAAAAGGTTGTACCTACACTCCCACAGCCTGAACTCATGGAGATAAACCAGCAGCAGCTTCAAATGAGGGAGCTGCCTGAACCCTTTGCTAATCTTCCCCACGGCACAAACAGTGAGTTTCAGGTGACACCCATCACAGACCTCTCTAAGGAAGGTACTGTGGTAACTTCTAGTCAAGCTTTCACTTTGGCACCGAGGGGCAGGTACCCCCCTCTGTTCTCCAGTAGAAACATTTAATAGCAAGTAAGCATGAGTTATGGGTGAAAAGGGAGGTCTCATAAGAATCTTGAACATACTACCTGTTCTCTCCCATTGTTGCAAAGTGTATGATTTATTGTCTAAGTGGAAAACATACAAATCTTGTTATAACTTGCTTTACTTAATTGTCACAGTTTGTTAATTTCATTTTCTTTTGAAAAGAAAGGAATGAAATCATCACATGATTTTCGAGTTTCCCAAGGGTCCCCAATGACACCATTATACCCCTAGCATCTAGAACAGTGCCTGCCACATAGCAGGTGCTCACAGTCTTGTTGGAAGATTAGGTGATTGGATGGTTGGAGTAAGAGGGTGTAAAATCCATGAGCCACAACTTTGTATTGTTCTTCACTATTACCCCAACTACCTAGAACTCGTCATGTCATACAGTAAACACTAAATATGCTAGTTCATTCCCAAGTACTTGAGCATATGACAGCCATTTGAGATGTTGTGGCCTTCTCTCGGAAGGGTGGTCAGTTTTCCATTAATTTGATATCCATGTAGATTTCCTACTTCTTCATTATGCCAGTAATGTTAAGTCAGGTAGAATATTTCCTATCTCTGTCACTTTGGAGTTCTTCGCCATTATTTAAAAGGAACTTTTGAAATTTGAGTATGTTATGTAGCTTTCAAATTGCACTAATGCAAAAGCATGTACATGTTTAATAAGATTTAATCTTGGATATTTTTTCATCTTTGCAGTTATGATATGACTCTGACAAATGCCTGTATTGCCTTAAGTCAAAGATGGATTACTGTGAGTAGTAATGTGTGGTTTTTAACTCCTTTTTGAATAGTACAAATATGTCTCTATTCATGAAGTTGAAGGGTGAACAGTTATATTTGAAAAGTCATTTGTCCAAAGTAATATCATACCAGTCCCTGATGTGTAAAGTTAAGTTTCATGGGGAAAAGAAAAATAGATGTAGATGGCATTAGTTCTGATTTTTCTTTTAAATTCTTTTAAAAATTATGCAAAAATATTTGCATCTTACCTTTCTTCTTTCCTCATAAATCATTTTATAAGATACTATTTCGGGAACCAGCTGTGGCTCAATTGGTAGGGCTCTGGTTTACCACATAGGAGCCCCCGGGTTCGGTTCCTGGGGCCTCCTGGAGAAGGCAAGCCGCTGTGAGCAGGCAAGCTGCGGCACGGTGAGCTGACTCAGCGGGATGCTGCAGCAGGGGGAGACAAGCAGACATAGAAAAACACAAAGCAGATGAACACAGCAAGCACAAGCAGCAAGGGGGGGATATATAAATAAATAAAAATAAATCTTAAAAAAAAAAAAAAAGATACTATTTCATATGTAGCAATTACCAGGTAATTCGGAAGTGATCTTAGGTGACCTGTAATGCCAACTGTTAGTATGGGAAGAATTCAGGCACTTATTTTTTTTAGGAAGTACCAGGGATTGAACCCAGGACCTCGTGCATGGGAAGCAGGTGCTCAATCACTGAGCTGCATCCGTTTCCCAAATAGAGTTGGTTTTTTCATTTGTTTGCTTGTTTGGTTTTTAGGAGTTACCAGGGATCACGTACTGGTGTTCAATCATGTGAGCTACATGTGCTCCCCATGGCACTTTTCCTCTGTCAATAGCTTTAATCACTTCTTTGAAATTTCTTAAATAGAGAAGCTTCTTTATGTATATACTGAAACATCACCCTTTAGAGAAGTCAGAGTGAGTGTGTGCCCTGGGTAGTTCTTCAGTGGAAAATAACAGAAAATTTAGGAATAATCCTATTACCCATAGCAAATCTAGGTGTTTCCTTTTGAAACTTGTCTCTAAAAGTTCGTTTAAACAATACTTCTTAGCATCCTCTTACATACAAAATTCTATGCCATGCACTATGAAAGGTACAAGGATGGATTTGCCCTTGAAGTTTAATAAGAGAAATTAGAATTATATATAAATAATTATAATGCTAAGAAGTAAGTGATGAGCACCATGAGGAGAATACAGGTGAAGTAATAAGAGGCCAGCAGAAGGAGCCATTGTTTCGCACCAGGGGTGGGTGGGGGAATTGGAATTGGCTGCAATATAAAGGAGAGCTTCTTATAGGAGAGTTTATTTCAACTAGGTTTTAATGTGGTTTGCAGTCAGATGGAGGATATGGTATCTCATTTTGACTTAAATTTTTATTTCTCTGATTACTAATATGACTGAGCATCTTTTTACATGTTTACAGTCCATTTGGGTTTCCTTTTCTGTGAATTGCCTATTCATAATCCTTGCCATTTTTTTTATTGGTTTATTTTTTTCTTATTGATTTTTCTTAAGAGTTCTTTATATATTCTAGAGCTATTTTTTTTTGTAAGGATAGGCTAGGTTTTGCTCTGCTATTTAAATAACCTGAAAACAGGGCTTATTGCCCATGCCATGTGGCTTTCAGTCTTCTTTGACTCTGCTCCATCTCTTCATTCTGGAATCTTGGCTGATGGAGAAGATTCTCTCTGGGACATTGCCAGTCTCCTGGCAGAGTAGAAGAAAGCACAGCATTCTAAACTCTGGCTCTTAAAATTTCTGCTCAGAAGTGGCACTTACCACTTGCACTCACAGTTTGTTGGCCGTAGCAAGCCTCATGCCGTACCTGGCTTCTTAAAAGGCAGGATGCAGATTCCTCCTTTTGAAAGGTGCTGAATGTGAGCAAACTAGTAAACAGTGGCTTGCCTTTTTGCTTTCTTAAACGTTATCTTTTGAAGAAAAAAGCTTTGTTCTTAATGTATTTGAGGTACAAGAATTTCTTCCCTACCTCAAAACAAACAAACAAAAAATTTCATATTATTACACAAAAGTCGCGTAGTTTTCCATTTCACCTTTCAGTCTTAAATCCACTTGGAATGTATGTTTGTGTGTGGTGAGAAGCAGGACTCCTGTTTCACTTCTTACTTGTGGATGACCACTGGAGGTAATAATGGCACAAATTAGTAAGTGGGCTTTCTTATCCCCACAACTCCACGTCAGCTCTGCTGTAAATCGAGTGGTTATGCACATGTGCGAGTGCGTGTGTTTCTGGGCTCTCTATTCTGTCCATTTTCCCATTTGTCTACCCCAGTACTGATACCACATAGTTCGCTTTTTTCTTCTGGCTGCTCTTAAGATTTTTCTCTTTACCACTGTTTTTCAGGATTTCTGTTAGGGTGTGCTTTATTGTGATTTAAAGTTCTTATTTTGGCAAGCTTTATTTAGTGTTCCCAGACTCAAATATTTTTGGTAGAGTCCTAATTTAACAGGTATAGACTCACTTCTCTATTTCTTATATGACCATCAAGATTAAGTGGGAAAATAGAATGGGAATGGAAGGAAACATCAATTTGTGGCCTTATCAATTCATTAGTGTGAAATTAAAAAGAATCTAAAGCTTATTTAAAAATAAAAAATAGGAATAATTTTAAAAAAGAATATGCAGGGGAACAGGTATGGTTCAGTGGTTGAGCACCTGCTTTGTATGTACAATGTCTTGGCTTCAATCTCCGGTGCCTTCTAAAAAAAAAAAGAATATGCAATTTCTTTACCAAATTGCGATCCTTTACCCCCCTTTTGAATTGACCTGTAAATAGTTGACATGCTTTTTATAATGTTTCTTTACTTTGGAAATCTATAAACCTTGAATGATACAAAGGGTGACAAAAGTATCCTTTTGTCTTATTATTAATAGTCTAACTCTTCTTTTACTATTCATAGTCTAACTCTTCTTAGATTTTAGGAGTAACATCAGCTTTTCACATTACAGTGATTCATCTCAGGATTATTTAAGTGGCTAAGCACTAAATTTATTTTTTCTGATCTTGCACATGCAGCCATGCATTTCTATATTTTTGTTAATTTTTATGTATTACTTTTATGTCCGGTAGGCCAGGAAATGTTACTAAATTGTACAAGAATGGAAATAACCAAAGAACATTTATTTTAGGCCAAAGAAGATGATCTTAATTCATTCAGCTCAGCAGACCTGAAAGATCTCTCTTCTCATCAGTTGAACGAGTTTCTAGCACAGATGCTCCAGAGAGTAAGTACTAACTTAAAACATCAGAAATTGAAATGGGCATAGAGGCATAGCATTTATTTATTTAGTTAGTTAGTTTTAAAGATTTATTTATTACATT
>PVKH010032164.1:0-12214 GCA_004027955.1 Chaetophractus vellerosus | reverse complement strand
TTTTGAATCAAAGGATATTTTCAAGAAAGTGAAAAGACAACCTATATAATGGGAGAAAATATTTGGACACCACCTATCTGTTAAGTAAACCCTTAACATGCATATATATATATATATGTATCTATCACTATAATACCTCTATAATACAACGTTGAATATCTATATAATAAATATACCTATTATTTATATTATAGCCAGTTTATATAAAGAACTCCTATAACTAAACAACAAAAAGACAAACAACCCAATTTAAAAATGGGTCAAGGATCTGAATAGACATTTTTCAAAAGAAGATATTCAAATGGCCAATAAGTATATGAAAAGATACTCAACTACATTAGCCATTAGAGAAATGCAAATTAACTACAGTGAGATACCATTTTAGATCCACTAGGATAGCTATTACTTAAAACCTGAAAATAATTGTTGACAAGAACACAGAGAAACAGGGACCCTTATACATTGTTTGTGACAGTGTAAAGTGGTCCTGCCTCTGTGAAAATTAGATGGCGAGAAAATTAAACAAAGAATTACCATATGGCCCAGCAACCCCACTCCTAGGTATATACTTAAAAGAACTGAAAGCAGATCTCAGACACATCTTTGTATAACATAGTTTACTGCAGCATCATTCACAAATAGCCCAAAGGTGGAAGCAACCCAAGTGTCCAACAACAGACGAATGGATAAACAAAATGTGGTATATCCATACAAAAGAATATTATTCAGCTGTAAAAAGAAGTGCTGGTACATGCTACAAACATGGATGAATGATGAAGACATTATGTTGCATGAAATAAGCCAGACACAAAAGAACAACTATTGTATGATTTCCCTTATTCAAAATACCAAGAATAAGCAAATTCATAAAGACAGAAAGCAGAATAGTGTTTATCAGGGGTGGCAGGAAGGGGAAATGGGGAATTATTGCTAAATAAGTATGAGTATTGGATTGTGATGTTCAACAATCTAGAAACAGTGGTGAAAGTTATACTGTATATCCGTATACTTAATGCTAAAGAATTGTCCACTTAAAATGGTTAAAATGATTCTTATGTTACATATATCTCACCATATTTAAAATAAATTTTAAAAAAACAGCTAAGTCTGAGTGACATCATCACCATGGCAATGTAAGACATCGCCTGAAAGAGCCTCCCCAGGGAATTAGCGCAAAAAAGGACAAATCCCAATTGCTTCGAACTCAGGAAGACAGTAGAAACTGGAGAAAGACTCAACAAACGCTGAATCAAACAAACAGAAAAACATCAAGTAGGAAAATTCTGTCCCTAATCCCCTCCCCTTCCCTTGGTCCCTTGCAGCTTGAGATCATAGAGAAGGAGCAGGGCCTGGGTCCATTCTACCACAAACACAGACTATAAAGTGACTCACAACAGCAAGTTAGAACTCTAGGCATATCCAGGGACAGGGACCTAAGTTAGCAGAGACCCACGGCAGAACACAAACCACTGAGAAATGGTGCACAGAAAAGGGCTATGAGGGGTGGAGGCACAACAGAAATAAATGCTGGCAAGAACTGCTGTGCTCTCACTCAATCCAGTTTCAGTTGGCTGGACCACTTAACGGTAAAACAAACTTTTCTGAAGTGACCCGCCTTTCTGGATTGACCCCATCTGGCTCCCCAGGGAGGGATATACTAACTGGGAAGAAAGCTGAAGAGAGAAAAAAAAATACATGGGGGAGGGGATAGTTTAAATTAAACTGCTGTAAGATAGGATAGATCTCAGAACTAAAAAGTGTAAGGACAATGGGGCGGTGAGAGGGAGAGAATTTCAAGTCATCAAAGCAGCTGTGGAGAAAAGTCTGCACAAAAAACCAAGCAGAACAAATCAAAAGTCCCAGAGAAGGAATAGCAGAAAAGAAACCCTCTCCTGGAGGTTAGACAAAAAAATGCAGTCTTAAAAACTGCACCACCACCACCACCTACTCTCCAGTTCATCGGACTCACCCAAACAACTAACAAAAGGATGATGATGGACAACGCCTGTCTCAAAAAAAAAAAAAAAAAGAGTATTTACAACTGCAAGTAAAACAGTTCTTTCCATCTTCCCCATAAGATTTAAGCCCCCTTTCAATCTGAGGCAAAGCAAGCTCACCTTTCTAAAATCCTCAAGATTGAGGAATGAACAAACATAAGGGGGAATGCAACTATGGACTAAAGTAGACATTATTACTCTAGTAATGGAAGAACTTGTAAAACTGATATAAAGGCAGTGGTCACCAGAGGGTCTGAGAGGATGGAGACAAAAGAAGAGGCGTAACATGGGATATTTTGTGGACATTAGAATTGTTCTGCATGACATTGCAATGACAGATACAGACCATCATACATTTTGTCAAAACCTATAGAATTGTGTGGAGCAAAGTGTAAACCATAATGTAACTATAGACCATGGTTAGTAGTAACGCTTCAATATATGTTCAGCATTTTTAACAAATGTACCATACTAATGAAAGATGTTGTTAATAGGAAAAAGTGTGTGTGTGGGGGGGGAGGAGGTATATGGGAATCCCCTGTATTTTCATTGTAACATTTATGTAATCTAAAGCTTCTTTAAAAATAAAAAAATTAAAAACTTTTAAAAAATTGTACCATATATCCAGGGCAAGATGAAGAAGAGCTTAGAAACACGGGTTATTCTAAAGGTCTAGAATAAGTTAGACCAAAAATCAAAGAGCCTTAACACAAAGCCAATCAATAATAAAACCCTAGATAAGAGGCAAAAACAGACTTCAGAGTTAATTCATCAAGATAATCAGATGCTTAAACATCAGAAAAAAATTACAAACCATACTAAGAAATAGGAAGATATGGCTCGGTCGAAGGAACAAATTAAAACTTCAGAGCAGACTCAGAAGTTGGAACAACTAATCAAAGATGTTTAAACAAATCTCCTAAAACAATTCAAGGAGATGATGGAAAATATGCAAAAAGAGATAAAGGATATTAAGTAGACAATGTGTGAGCATAAAGAAGAATCTGAAAGTATAAAAAGAAACATAACAGAAATTATGGGGTTGAAAGACACAATAGCAGAGATTAAAAATACACTAGAGGCATACAACAGCATATCTGAACAGGCAGAAGAAAGAATCATAGAAACAGAAGACAGGACAAATGAAATCATGCAGTCAGAAAAACAGACAGGGAAAAGAATAGAAAAAATTGGGCAGCATCTCAGGGATTTAAGTGACAGCAGGAAGTACACAAACTTACTCATGATGGATGTCACAGAGGGAGAAGAGAAAGGAAAAGAGGCAGAAAAAATATTCAAAGAAATAAATTTCCCAAAACTTATGTAAGACATACATATATCCAAAAGCACAACGTACTCCAAACAATAAATAGTAACAGAACAACTCCAAAAGATACTAATAAGAATGTCAACTGCCAAAGATATTGAAACTGAACAAATGTTATGTATGCCAGTGATACAAGATGTTATTAGCAGGCAAAAATATATATATATATATATTTTTGTGTGTATATATATGCACTAAGTGAAAGAAACCAGACACAAAGTACTACATATTATATGATTCCATTAACATAACATGTAAGTATAAATCAATTTATGAAGATGGAATTAGATTAGTGGTTATGTAGGGCTGGGGAAGGATAGAGGAATTGAGAGGTGACTGCTATAAGGTGTGGAGTTTTTCTTTTTGGAGTAATGAAATTTTTAAAAATATATTTATGGTGATGAACGCACAACACTGTGACTACACTAAAAGCCACTGGTTGTACACTCTGGATAGACTGCATGGTATGTGAATACAGCTCAATAAAACTGCTTTAAAAAAGATATGACAGGGAATGGATGTGACTCAAGTGGTTGAGTGTCTGCTTCCCACACAGGAGGTCCTGGGTTGGTGCCTCCTAAAATAACAAACAAAAACCACAACAAGCAAAACATACGCAAAAACAAAACAAAACAGGGGAGCCAATGTGGCTAAGTAGCTGAGCACCAGCTTCCCACACACAAGGTCCCAGGCTCAATCTCCAGCCCCCGGTACCTCAAAAACAAAAAACAAACAAAAAAACCTGAAGGGAGAAATAGGCACCTCTACAATAATAGTTGGTGAGTTCAACACACCACTCATATCAATAGACAGAATATCTAGACAGAAGATCAGTAAGAAAACAGAGATCTTGAATATATGATAAATAAACTATACCTAACAGACATATACTGAACATTGCACCCAAAATCAGGAGGATATACATTTTTCTCAAGTGTACATGGATCATTCTCCAGGACAGACAACATGTTGGGTCACCAAGTCTCAATAAATTTAGAAAGACTGAAACCATTCAAAGCATCTTCTCTGACCATAATGGAATGAAGCTGGAAATCAAAAACAGGTAGAGAAATGGAAAATCCACTCTCTTAATCAGTAGATCAAAGAAGAAATTGCAAGGAAAATCAGTAAATACCTGGAGACAAATGAAAATGAGATCACAACATATCAAAACTTATAAGATACTGTGGCAGTTTGATACAGTGATGAATTTCAAAAATAGATACTGGATTATGCTTGTAAACTGGTCTGTTCATCTGGGCATGATTAACTTATGATTAGGGATTTGATTGGGCCACCTATGGTCAGTAGGGTGTTGAGCCCTGCCCCTTGGTGGGTGGGGTCTCAAAGATAAAAGACATGGCAAAGGACAGAGTAGTGCTAGCTTTTGATGTTGGAATTCTGATCCTGAGTTTTAATACTGGAGCCCGGAAAGTAAGCACAGAGGAGCTTGGTCATGAAGAAGTAGAGAAGACTCCAGGAAAAGAAACAAGCCATTCATCTGACAGTTTACAACTGGCCTTGTGGAGAGAGGCAAAGCCTAAAGTGCCTCATAGTCTACAGCTGACCTTGTGGAGGAAACAGGAGCTAAGCCCGGAGAGAAACAGAGCCCCGGGAAGAGAGGAACCCAAGAAGCCTGAACCCTGGCAAACATTGGCAGCCGCCTTGCTCCAAGACGTAGCAACAGACTTTGGTGAGGGAAGAAACTTATGCTTTATGGCCTGGTAACTGTAAGCTTCTACCTCAAATAAATATCCTTTATAAAAACCAACCATTTCTGGTATTTTACATCAGCACCCCTTTGGTTGACTAATACAGATGCAGTGAAGGCAATGCTGAGAGGGAAATTTATAGCCCTAAATGCTTACACCAAAAAAGAAGAAAGAGCTAAAATCAAAGACCTAACTGCACACCTGGAATAACTAGGGAAAAAAACAGCAAACTAACCACAAAGCAAGCAGAGGAAAGAAATAACAAAGATTAGAGCAGAAATAAATGAAATTGAGAATAAAAAAAAAATAGAATTAACAAAACCAAAAATATAATGAACTATATGCCAAAAAAACTAGACAATGTAAATGAAATGGACAAATTCCTAGAAACATACTAACAACCACACTGAGTCCAGAAGAAAAAGAAGACCTCAACAGACCAATTCAAGTAAAGAGATTGAATCAGTCATCAAAAACCTCCCAACAAAGAAAAACTCAACCACATGGCTTCACAGGTAATTCTACTACTAATCATTCCAAGAATTAACCCCAATCCTGCTCAAACTCTTCCACAAAATTGAATAGGAGGGAATACTACCAAACTCATTCTAAAAGGATATCATCATCCTAATACCAAAGCCAGATAAAGCCACTACAAAAAAATTATAGACCAACTGCTCTTAATAATATAGATGCAAAAATCCTCAACAAATACATGCAGATTAAATCCAGCAGTACATCAAAAAGAATTATACACTAAAATCAAGTGGGTTTTATCCCAGGTATGCTAGGGTGGTACAATATAAGGAAATCAATTAATATAATATACCACATCAACAAAACAAAGGGGAAAACCACATGATCATCTCATTTGACAAAGAAAAGGACTGTGACAAAATTCAGCAGCCTTTCTTGATAAAAACACTTAGAAAACTAGGAATAGAAGGAAAGTTCCTCAACATGATAAAGGGCATACATGAAAAATCCACTGTAACCACTCTTATTCAACATTGTACTGGAAGTTCTAGCAAGAGCAATTAGGCAAGAAAAAGGAATAAAAGGCATTTTCATTATTTCAATAATAATAATAAGCAAAAAACAAACAAAAAAAGCTCTATTTATAAAAATGCTCTAATAATAATTGAAGTGATGAATGCACAACTATGTGATTATACCAAATACCACTGATTGTACACCTTGGATGAATTGTATGCTTTATTAATATATATCAATAAAATTGATTTTAAAAAGGCATCCAATTGGAAAGAAAGAAAACACTTTCACTATTTGCAGATGACATGATCCTGTATTTAGAAAGTCCATAGAACTTGACAACAATGCTACTTGAGCTAATAAATATGAGTTCAGCAAAGTGGCGGGATATAAGATCAACATGCAAAAATCAGTAGTGTTTCTATACACTAGTAATGAGCTAGCTAAGGAGGAAATTAAGAAAATTCCAGTTACAATAGCAACTAAAATAATCAAATATCTAGGAATTTAACCAGGATGTAAAGACTTGTACACAAAAAAGCTACAAAACATTACTAAGAGAAATCAAAGACCACCTAAATAAATGGAAGGACATTCTGTGTACAAGGATTAGAGGACTAAATATCGTTACGACGTCAATTATATCCAAAATGATTTAGAGATTGAATGCAATGCAGCCTACCTTGCAGAAATGGAAAAGCCAATTACCAAATTTATTTGGAAGAGTAAGAGGCCCCAAATAGCCAAAAAAAAACAGCTTGAAAAAGAGAACAAAGTCGAAGGACTCATACTTCTTACAGGGGCCGGCTGTAGCTCAATTGGTAGGGTGTCGGTTTACCACATGGGAGGCCCCAGGTTCGGTTCCCGGGGCCTCCTTGAGCGGGCAGACCACCTTGAGAAGGCAAGCCGCCATGGCAGGGCAAGCCGCCGTGAGCAGACAAGGCCGCCGGGCAGGGAGCTGACTTGGCGGGTCGCGGCGCAACGGGAGAGAGACAAGCAGACACAGAAGAACGGCAGAAAAAAAAAAAAAAGGCATATTACACAGCTACAGTGATCAAAACTGCATGGTACTGGCATACAGATAGATAACCATCAATCAATGCAATCAAATTAAGAATTCAGAAATGGACCCTTACACCTATGGCCAACTTTTTTTGACAAGGTTTCCAAGTCCACTCAATTGGGAAAGAATAGTCTCTTCAAGAAATGATGCTGGGAGAATAGGATGTCCATATGCAAAAGAATGCAAGAGGATCCCTATCTCACACCACACACAAAAATTAACTCAAAATGGATCAAAGACTCTTTAAATATAAGAGCCAGGACTATAAAACTCCTTAAAGATAATGTAGGGAAGCATCTTTAGGATCTTCTGTTAGACGATGGTTTCTTAGATTTTACACCCAAAGCACAAGCAGTAAAGAAAAAAAGATAAATGGGACCTCTTCAAAATAAAAAACTTTTGTGCAAAGTAATTTGTCATGAAATTGAAAAGACAGCCTACTCAATGGGAGAAAATATTTAGAAACTACACATCCAATAAGGGTTTAATATCCAGAACACATAAAGAAATCCTGCAACTCAACAACGAAAAAACCCAATTAAAAAATGGACAGAAGACTTCAATAGACATTTCTCCAAAGAGCATATACAAACAGCTAAAAAGCATATGAAAAGATACCATCACTAGCTATTATGGAAATGCAAATCATAATCACAATGAGGATCATTTCACACCCACTAGAATGGCTATTTTTTTTTTTTTAAGGAGGGACCAGAGATTGAACCCAGGACCTTGTACATGTGAAGCAGGTGCTCAACCACTGAGCTACACCCGTTCCCCACAGAATGGCTACTATTAAAAAAACAAACAAACAAAAAAACAGTAGGTGGGGAGCAGGTATAGCTTCCCATGTACAATTCCCGGTACTACATATATATATATATATATATATATAGTAGGGAGATGTATGGGAGCCCTGTATGATGATATGCATGTTTGTTTTGTAAATTCACAAATTTTAATATACATTTATTATTTATGTATGTTCATGTATGAATGATATACTTCAATAAAATTTTATTGGAAAAAAACACACCTAAAATTAAACATTAAAAAAAAAAAAAAAAGAAGCTAAGGATAGGATTATCATATGACCCTGCAATCCTACTACTAGGTATATACCCAGAGAAACTGAAAGGAGGGACTTGAACAAATATTTGCACACTGATGTTCATAGCAGCATTATTCACAATTGCCATAAGATGGAAGCAACCCAAGTATATATCAACTGATGAATGGATAAACAAAATATGGTATATATTGGATGAAATATTATTCAGCTGTAAAAAGGAATAAATGGAATTCTTTACATTATGCCTGCTTATTTTGTAAGCTCCTAACCTATCTTAAAAAAAAAAAAAAAAAAAAAAGTAAAGAACAAAGTCTTGGTGCATGTGACAACCTGAGGACCTTCTGCTGAGCGAAATACACCAGACACAAAAGGGCAAATATTGGATGATCTTAGTGATAAGAACTAAATATAATAAGCAAACTCTGATTTAGAATCTAGAATACAGGCTACACAAGGATAGACTGGGGTTAGAGAATGGGGAGCTGATATTTAATTTGCACAGAACTTCTATTTAGGTTGATAGTAAAGGTTTAGAAATGGATGGCAGTGATGGTAGCACATTATTATGAGTGTAATTAACAGTACTGAAACTATGTATGTGAATGTGGTTGAAAAGGGAAGTTTTGGGTCATGTACGTTACTAGAATGAAAGTTAGAAGATAAAACACGGGACAGTATAAAACACTGGACCCTGCTGTGAACGATGGACTGGGGTTAACAGTACAAGTATAAGCATGTTCTTTCATGAATTATAACAAATGCTCTAACACAAGGTGATAACAATAGGTTGGTATATGAGAAAAAAATAGACCTAATGTAAACTATGGACTATAGTAAATATTATTATTAAAATATTCATTCATCAATTGTAACAAAGGTACCATACTAATGCAAAGTGTCAACTACAGGGATGTATATGGGGATGCTATGTTTTTACATGACTTTTCTGTAAACCTACAATTTTTCTTAATAAAACAGGGGCCGGCTCGATAGCCCAGTGGATAGGGAGCCGGCATACCACATGGGAGGCCCCGGGTTCGTTTCCCGGGGACCTCTCCTAGGGGGCAGACTGCCTTGAGAATGGCAAGCCGCCATGGGCGGGCTGGAGCCGCCATGGGCAGAGCAAGAAGCTGCCACAGACATGGCAAGAGCCGCCACGAGCAGGGCAGGTCGCCCGCGGATGGAGCGCAGCCAGCCACTCGCGAACTGAAAAAGCCAGCCGTGAACGGACGCAGAGACCGCCCACAAGTGGGGAAAGCCGCGCCTGCGCAGTGTCCACTCTCGGCGCGTCGCCGCAGCGGGGGGAAGGGGAGATTTGTAATAAAATAAATAAATCTTTAAAAAAAAAAAAGCAAACAATAATTTTTTAAAAATCATTATGCTAAATTAAAGAAACCAGACACAACGTACTACATATTATATGATTCCATTTATATAAAATGTAAATCTAAATCAATAGAGACAGAAATAGATTAGTGGTTATGTAGGGCTTGGGAAAGATGGAGGGACTGAGAATTGACTACTAAAGGTTATGGGATTTTTCTTTTTGGATCATGAAAATGTTCTAAAATTGACTGTGGCAATGAATGCCCAACTCTGTGAATATACTAAAAGCAACTGATTGTACACATTGGATAGACTGCATGGGATGTGAATTTATCTCAATAAAACGGCTTTTTAAAAAGAAAAATAAACAGGTACATCTATTTAAAATAACAGACTATTAGGTTAATAAATAGGTCCTGAATTTCAGAATTTTGCAAGGATTCCTTCATAAAGTAGCAATTCTTTTTCATGGCTGTTCAGGGCTATAATCTCCAATATTCCCATTTGCTTCCCTCATACTTCTGATTCAGATAGGGGCAACAAACATTATATACCACATTTGAAAAGGATTCAGAGGTGAAAAATAGGAGAAGAAAAGAGAGTCCATCATGTCATTTAGGATGAAATACCAACTACTATCCCTATCATCCTCATACATAAGGAATTATACTATATACCAGGACTAATAGCTCTGATCATTTTCATCCAATCACACACTATACAAAATCAATTCTAAGGTATACCTTGTACCATGAATTTTTTCTCATATTCAGTCTTCCCATCCACATATCAGATAACAGCATTTGTGTACAGGTGTGGGCTACAAAAGGTCGAAGTCTTGAAGAAACTGCTAGCTTAAGACAGGTTGAATTACTCCAGTTTTTCAGTTCATAAGTGAGCAATTTCATAGCCATAGTTTCATCCTGTCTGAAGGATTGTTCCAGTAATTCAACTGCCAACTGCCCAAAATCACTATACAAAGATAAAAACCAAAAAATAGTCACATGACCAAATTGCAGTTTTAAACCACTATTCTTAAATTTATTCATAACACTTTCCTGTTTTTAATATTTTCACTGACACTTATGGAATTGTAAGGCATTAGAATCTGAGTAGCTCTATGTTTTAGACATCTACATCTACGTGGAAAACATAAAATATTAAAATATGCCACATTAAGAGAAAGAGTAAAAAGGGCAACCTAATTTACCAGAAGAGCACTTTCACCTAGTCCTGAAAAAAAGATTTAATTTCACAAGGAACCAAAACTGACAATGTCACAATGTTCTTTTCACAAAGGCTCTGTCTAGTATCTCAAACACAGAACAATTAATATCCACTAGAGAGGAAGAATAATATAAATAGGGACTAATCTAATAATGGAAAACACTTAAAAATACATAGGGTCATTAAAGTAGATACAAAAGAATCATAAAGATATATCCAGAAATTTTTGTGTGACTGCCCTATTTTCCAAAGAATGTACTGCATAACCACCACAATAAATCAATCTTTATAATTGGACTTGGCAGTATGTCTCACATTTAGAGAGCCTCAAGGATCCCTCCTCATATCAGGATTCATTTCTCTGATTTTTGTACTGGCGTTCACAGACTCTGGGGGTTGGCTGTAAAGGATCTCATCTGAACCAGTGACGCCACTCATTTAGAACTTCAATCCCCAGTAAGTGATCACAGGATCCTTACTTGAGTTATTTTTAGTTACACCACTTTAATCTCTTCACAAAACAGTTGATTTGCCAAGACAGAGGTCCTATTATCTATTAGAAAGCTTCCTACAAACTGCCTTTCTGGCTTAATATTTTAATATTCCCTTAAATAAACACTAAACTTTCATGAACTATTTTATTCTTCTATATCTGCAGTTACACCATCAGAAATGCCATTCTATTTGGGTTCACTCTCATCCCTAGAACTCAGCTCAAACTTTACTTCCTTTCCTTACCAATCCCAAATGGGAACTTTTCCTAATCTAACTGCTATTCTGTGCAATTTTAAAACTGATTTCTGGCATTTCTTCTTTCTTGCTGAAATAGTTAACTCTTCAACTGCAAACATGCAAAGGCAGAAAAGTTTCTTTTTGAATTTTCTAAAAAAATTTCTAAACAGCCTCTTAATTGTACCAAAAATTATTTATATATATAGTATTTATATATTCTTGAATATATATTAAGGTCCCTATTGGAAAGCGATGTGGCTCAGGCAACTGAGTTGCTGCCTACCACATGGGAGGTCTGTGGTTCGGTTCCCAGTGCCTCCTAAAGAAGACAGCGAGCTGGCATGATGGGCAGGCGCAGTAAGCTGACACAATAAGATGATGCAACAAGAGACACAGGAAGAAAAACATAGTAAGAGACACAACAAAGCAGGGAACAGAGGTTCCCAGTGCCTCCTAAAGAAAACAGCAAGGCAGCAAGCTGACACAAGGGGCAGGCTTAGCAAGCTGCAGCAACAAGATGATGTAAGAAGAGACACAAAAAGAAAAAACATGGGACCTGGGAATTGTCATGGATGATGCTGCAATGGAGGATGTAGGCCAGTTTGTATGATCACGTATCATTCAGGAACTGTAAAGAAGAGAGGGTTGTCTATGGCCTGAACTGTGATCTATGTCTGATGGCAAAGCCCCAAAATGTGTGTAACTATCAGAGGCGTTATGCCACACTTAGGGATGTGCATGTGGAGGGTTGTGGGAGGGGTGGGG
>PVKH010032163.1:0-12214 GCA_004027955.1 Chaetophractus vellerosus | reverse complement strand
GAGGACCCTTCATCAGTCTTTCATCGGAGCAAACTCATCGAGGACCCTTCATCAATCTTTCATCGGAGCCCCTGGCTTGCAGCCTGCCAGCAGAACCTGGACTTGTGTATCCCCATGGTCACGTGAGAGACTCTTATAAAATCTTATATTTTTAACAGAGATCTCGTGTTGATTCTGTTTCCCGAGAGAACCCTGACTAGAACAGCTGGTACCGGGAGAGAGAGAAAGAAGGAAAGGGGGGGGGGGGGAAGAGGAAGGAAGGAGGGAGGGAGAGGAATTAGTCTTTAACAACTGGGAAAAAATACTTTGATTTCTGGTTGATTGGATTTTTTAATGATATTGCTTATATATTGGACAATGCCATAAGATATAAGTGTGGTACAATCACAGATTTTTTTCATAATACTGGATTATTATTATTATTTGCACTTTTAGTAGAAATCTAGAATTAATCAACTACATTTATATGTATGTTATTTAGAAGTAATCCATAATGGTACCTAGTAATAAGCTTCCACTAAGTTAAGTCTTCTTCTGATATTGTTTAGAAGGAAAATTCCCAATGTAGATATGACACCACCCTTTTCCTATTAAAGAATCTTTCTTCAAAGCATGAAACTGTGTAAAATCGAGACCTCTTCTGACTGTTTTATTTCTTGAGACCACAGACATCATTTAATCTATTAAGTTATAAAACAGTCTGGGGAAACAGATATGGCTCAAGCAATTGGGCTCCTGTCTACCATATAGGAGGTCCAGGGTTCAATTCCCAGGGCCTCCTGGTGAAAAGAAAGGCCCACGCAGCAAGCTGGCTGATGTGGAATGCTGGGCCACACAGAGTGCTGGCTGCACAGAGAGCTGGCGCAGCAAAATGATGCAACAAAAAGAGACACAGAGAAGAGACAAAAAGAGACCCAGCAGACCAGGGAGCTGAAGTAGCGCAAGAGATTGAATACCAATCTCCCACTCTGGAAGGTCCCAGGATCGGCTCCCTCAAGAGAAGACAGACACAGAAGAACATACAGAGAGCAGACAGTGAGCGCAAAAACAAAATATTTTAAAGTTGGGGGGAGGAGTATAAATAAATATTTTTTAAAAATCTGCTCGGAGAGAACAAAGTTAAAAGTCACCATGCAGTCCTTGTTTTAAAAAAAAACATATATTCCATGGATTGTACAAACCATGGGACTGTATAACAGTGAATTCTGTAGTGGAAGATGGACTGTGGTTAACAGAACAAATATGAGAATGTCTAACAAATATATAAAACTAATCAGGATGCTAATAATCCGGTGGTTTTGGGGTATAATATACCAGAAGTAAGATATGGGCTATAGTTAGTAATATTTTGACGATGTGCTTTCATAGTTTGTAAAAAATGTATCACAACAATGCAAGGTGGTGGTGGGGTGATATATGGGAGCCCTGTATGATGATACACATGTTTGTTTTTTAAGTTCATAAATTTTACTATACGCTTATTGTTTATGTATGTTCATGTATGAATGATAAACTCAAATAAAATTTTTTTAAAAATCTGCAACACAAATTATTTCACTGACCCCCCCCCAAAAAAAACAAAACTCCTAAAGGCTAGTGAAAAGAATTTTATGTAGTTTTATTAAAAATTCTGAACTCTCATTTTTAATCCATTGATAGTTTGTTTTTAAGCAAATTAATAGGGAAATTTATTTTCTTTGATAACAGTATGCTTATATTCCATATCTCAATAGCATTTAAATATTTGGTTTTATCATGTTCAATATAACAGCACTTCTAGTTATGAAAATATTTCACAGTGTTACTGTTTCTTACTTAATAGCATTCTGTCATTCACTTCTAGGGTGTGTTTGACCATCGTATGAAGTGCTGGCAGAAATGGGAAGATGCTCAAATTACTTTACTCAAAAAACGTGAAACTGAGGCAAAAATGATGGTTGCTAACAAACCAGATAAAATACAGCAAGCTAAAAATGAAATAAAAGAGGTGATTAATATAAAATGCTTTTATTTCTATAATCAAGTTTTTCATGAGTCATTCATATATGCATAATTTTTCATAAATTTTTTTCTGAACCATTAACTATTTTTCCATATTTTTATGAACTATGTTAGAATTACTTTAACATTGTGATCATCATTAAAATCTCCAGAGCCCTTTGTTACCCCCACATAATTATATGGAATGGATAAAAAAACATACATAGAAAAGATCTAAAATTAACCTTTGGGTTAAATAATGGCACATTTCTTTTTTTATTTTTTATTTTTAAAGATTTATTTATTTTATTACATATCTCCCCTTCCCCCCCGTTGCGGCGACACGCCAAGACTTGGTCACTGCGCAGGCGCGGCTTTCCCCACTTGTGGGCGGCTTCTGCTTCTATTCATGGCCGGCTTTTCAGTTCGCGGGTGGCTGGCTGCGCTCCATTCGCGGGCGACCTGCCCTGCCCGTGGCGGCTTTTGCCCTGTCCATGGCAGCTTTTTGCCCTGCCCACGGCAGCTCTGGCCTGCCCATGGTGGTTTGCCATTCTCAAGGCGGTCTGCCCGCTAGGAGAGGTCCCCGGGAACCGAACCCGGGGCCTCCCATGTGGTATGCCGGTGCCCTATCCACTGGGCTATCGAGCCGGCCCCTGGCACATTTCTTATGAGATGGTTAATTTCATTTCAGATAATTTGTGTCTAAAAATGGTTTTAGAGATAGATCTATCCCATATTTAGCTGTCCAGGCAACATTATCCCCCATATATATATTATATATGGTATTTTAGTAAATTTGTATAAGTTTATTATAATTTATACACTTTTTTTGCCATGCTTCAATAAGGAAATTGAAGAGGTAGGACAACCTTTATTTTACTAAAAATAAATTTACCTGCTCTTTGAAGCGTGCGTTACATAGTGGGAAAAAATATTATTTTCATTGCTTAAATCTTCAGTTATTTTATTTTAGCTGTTCCATTGGTCACTAATCACAATGTTTTGTTGTTTGTGTACTGTATTTACTGTTTACCAAGAGCTCTTCAGCAGACCATAATTCCACAGTTTTAAAAATCTGGTCATTTTACCATTACAGAAGTGTTTTTTTTTTTTTAATGTTTGTCATACAATTTTTCTAATTTAAAGTATTTCCATGGGCACACAAATTGTGATGAACATATATTCCTTAAATTAATAGAATACTGTTGATATATTCCAAAATAATTAATAAAAGAGAAATAAGTATTACACTGTAACACTGCTAAATAATTTGGTAGTGAATTTTATACCCAAACTTTTTTTCCTCTATCTTAGTTATGTTTAATTAAACTATTGTAGCTTACCAAGTTTTGGAATATTCTAATCTTGAATAAATCTGGCAATAAAACATTAATGGAAATTAAGCTGACACTCATTTTTTTTCTGCCACTAGAGTGTTGAATACAAGTTTGACTGATGATAAATTGGGCTTTGCCAATTTGGGGTTTCTCAGAGTTTTCAAGCATTATGATATAATAAATGAAATAAGTGGTCATGACAGTTAGTATAACAAATCTGCATTTTTGTTTGTTTTTGTTAGTGGGAGGCCAAAGTACAACAAGGAGAAAGAGATTTTGAACAGATCTCTAAAACGATTCGAAAAGAAGTGGGAAGATTTGAGGCATGTATAATAGTTTTGCATCTTTCTTAAAAACATGGTTTTGCTGCACTGTTTTCTACTAATGGACATCTTTTCATGTATTTGTACTTTAACAGAAAGAACGAGTGAAAGATTTTAAAACTGTTATTATCAAGTACTTAGAATCATTAGTACAAACACAACAACAGGTAAGCTAATTTTTAATATATATAACTTCTAGAATCTGTTTTTGTTATATTTTTTCAGTTCAAATAAGACAATGAAATGGCCCTTTAAACTCAGGAGGGAGGAATAAGAAATGGAATAGAGAAAGCCAGTGACAGCAAAGGAAAAAAATGATAAGAGTTGAATATAACCCAGGTCATTTTTGCCTCCACTACTTCTAAACACTAGGCAGAAGGATGTGTTCCCAATTTCAGGCCACAAGTAGCATCCTGGACAACTTTTCTCTTTCTCTACCTTCCTTGCTTTATTTTCTTATTGATCAGACCTGTTTGAGTAATTCTCATAACAAGTTCTTTTCTTCCATTACAGGTAGAACTTAAACCAAAAATTAATTTTTTAAAAAAGTGTTGCAATGTTTTGATCTTTGTTTTATTTTCTTTGGGATTGATGGCAGTATATTATGGGCATTGGCCAAACTGCAAGAGGCATTCGTCTCCTTGATTATAAAGACCATGGGTTCTCATATTACCTTAAATAAAAAATGAAATAAAAATTATAATAAAATAATAGTAGAGGTGGACTTTTAAAAACTGTACATTTTAATACAAATTTGAGTAATATAGCGAATTTTTAATGTCTTAAATAGAAGGATTTCTTCCAGTTGGTTTTTAAATATGTGAATTTAATCAGCTTGTCCATGTAAATTATAATAGATTATATTTTTAAATAATGTGATGACATTTATATCTTTAAATTATATTAAGTTTGTATTTAAGCAATTAGTTCTTAAATAAATTTAAATATAAAAAATAAATATGTAAGATGAGCTTGTTTTTAAGGAAATTGGTTTACCCATTGGTTTATACTACAGCCTTTTCTCTATACTGTTGTGGGAAGGCTGGCAGCTAATTCTTTTCAATCCTTTTTTCTGCCTTGCCCAATATTTCCTCTTCTTCCTCCACTTTCCCAGTTTTTCTGGACTAGCAATAACATAAAATGTGAATATTCTCTGACTTAAGAGATGTTATCACTTTATGTTGGAACAGGGCATTGTGATTGTATTATTTAAAGCAGTCTTATTTAATATATGCTTATACTCTTGTTTCTGTATACCATTTGTGATAAATTTTAAAAATGTTAAGTTTTCTAAGTTTCCTTTAATTATATTGTTTATATCAAACTGAAATTAGCTGAGAATAATTAATGCTTCAAATAATTCTTAAATAAATATATTGACAGATTTGAGATAAAGAACTTAAAATGATCCCTTGAGGAATCAAATTTTAGGAGTGGGTATAGTTCAGTGATTGAATGTATGCTTCACATGTACAAGGTCCCAGGTTCAATTCCTGGTAGCTCCTTAAAAAAAGAAGGAAAAAAGGAGAAGAAATCAGATAATAGTAGATGTTAATCACTGTTAGGTATTTGTATAAATTTGTTTTAAATGTTATATAGGACATATGCATGTAAGTGACAAAAAAGGTAATAAGGGTGTCTTATAGTTTTATTATCATCCACAGCTGATAAAATACTGGGAGGCATTCCTACCTGAAGCCAAAGCCATTGCCTAGCAAGAAGATTATTCCTGTTAAGAAGACCTTGGATGATTGTTCCAGTTATCCTGAATTCCACAGTGAAATCATTTAATAACCATCTAAATAAACCACTATATATTTTATGAATTACATGTGGTTTTTTTATATATATGCTCTCACATTTTATTACAAGCTGCATGTCCTGACCCTCTTTGAATTAAGTGGACTGTGGCATGACATTCTGCAGTACTTTGCTGAATTGAACACTATTGTGTCTTAAATACTTGCACTAAAAAGTGCACTGCAAGGCCAGAAAATTTTACAATATTTTTTCTTTATAAATGTTCTGTAGTATGTATACCTGATCTTTATGAAGTGAATTATCAATGCATTGATTAATGTTCACTTATACATTCCTGTACAGAAATTATGATTTTGTGATTACAGTAATAAAATGATATTCCTTGTGAAGTATTAGTAACACATTATTTGGGTATGTAAACATAGTAGGGACCTTTTTAAAGCATTTTTAATAGTAAGCAACTTTTTCTATATGTATATAGGCAATGCTATGATTCCTTAATTATTTTAATTGACAGAAAAGGCTGAAAACTCTTACATTGTTAGATGACTAAGTTATCTTATGAAACCATCATAAATCAAAGGACATTTATCTCTTGTTTGAACTCTGGGGAATGCTTTTGTCTTGAGTAAGGGAGAGAATAATTGTTTTTTCTTGTTTTTATCCATCCCTATTATAAGTGCCCAACTTAAGAAATAGGAAAACATGTACTTATGTGCTTCTGTTTTAAGTCTTATGGATTTTGCTCATCTATTGTTACCTTCAGAGTTCAAAACTTTTCATATATTCAATTTATTCCTTGCCCATTCTTTATCCTTGTTTTTTTTTGTTGTTGTTGTTTATTTGTTAAACTACATCTATGGTCATAATTGACAAAGAATGGTATCATGCTGAAATATACTGTGATTTGATGAATTACAAAGGATAGCACAAAGCAAATCTGAAGTAAAATGAAATTTGCCTTTGGCAACTTTCTCATCTATTTTGTATCCAGTTTTGATGGCTGTTATCTAATCATATTGCTGATGAAATGTGAAGTTGTGACTGACATCAGAGTTTGCATTTTTTTTTAAAAGTATTTTTGGAAACACTTCTATTCTCAAGCTTAACCACCATATCTACGTTCCAGAGGGATAAACGGACTCCTTTCTAGTGAATTATTGGATACATTTAATTTATTCTCAACATGTGTTTGCTTCCACTTATTTTAATTGAAATTTTAAGCCTACTATAGGTGTTCTTCATATTTATATTCCTAGCACCCAGCAGAGTGCCTGACATATGATAGGTTAATAATAAAAACTCAATTAATTGAACAGAAAACAAAATCCCAGAAGATGCAAAATAATGTTTGCTTTTTTGAGAAGAATAAATGGAAGCAGAAATGTAACAATCTTCTAATGTCACTTCTGTTAAGGATAACAAACACTTTTGAGAAAGAAGTATTCATGGATTATATATATATTCTCAGATCCTATCTTTTTGTTTCATTAATAATGCGCAAAAAATAGGCTTACCAGGAATAGAGTTCTGGTTCCATAGTTAAAATAATATTTTCAGTCTTGATCAAGCTAAAGAAACTTAACTGACAAGACCCTATTCTCCTTACCCAGCTTCACTAAAAGATAAGAAGTCTACTCTGTACTAAAAGATAAAGAGTTTGATGGAAATTTCATATCAATTATATGAACTCCCCTAGAAATCAATAAATTCACCCATCAATCTTTGTCTCCTCTTTATATTCTAATATGCTTTTGTTTGAAATAAATAGAGCAAGAGCATTAATAGTGCTGATGATGACATAATCTTTTACTTTTATAGGTATGGATTTAAAATTTATTTAACCAGATGATAGTTAAAGAAGCATAGTATTATAGTGGAACAATATCAACTTAGAGTGAGCACACAGGTGTTAAAGTCTTGGTTCTATCAGTTAGTAGCTGTGTGACTGGGCATATCACTTAAATCTTATTTGTTAAACAAGGGCATAAAACATTCCTGAAGTGCCTTTCTACTTTAAAATATTTTGTTTAAAATATCAAACTTCAATATTTATATTTAATATTTATATTTAATAACTATATATTTGAAAGCCAAATTTGAATAAAAACCATCTATTAATAGTTAAACAAGATGAATAAAATGTATGCAAAATTTGATTGCTAATATATAAAAGAATATTCTTGATTGTATTTTTTGCTGAACTATTTTCAACTATTTTGTTATATATATATATTTATACTAGTCTCAAAATACCCTTGTTTCATTGTTGCTCTTCCTTAAACTTTTTATATAACTGGTTTTGTTTTTTTAATATAAAATAAATAAACCTTCACAAATCAAAATTACGTTTCTTTAAAAGAAATAAGTTAGATGAGTAGAGAATGAGAGTTACATTCTTTCAAAAACAAAATGCTTCTTAATTTTGATGTTTAAGGAAATAATAAAGACTTCTGTTTTTCTGTTTTAAAGCATAAGAATAATGTAAAACTAAATGGCCACTTTTCTTGTAGCTCCCTGCGTGGGCAGTCATTAACAAGAATCAGGGAGAGAATCAGCAGAAATTCAATTAACAGTAGCTAGGGATAGAATGAGCAAAAGTTGTCTTGTGTTAAAGGATGGGCATTGCTGGTAGTGAGGAAGAGGGACAACATCTGAGAAAAGCAAGTTCTGTCACTGGCTAAGGAACTTTGGAGGCAGTCCCATATCATATTCACTAAACAGGAAATGATATTTCTGTGTGTGACATGGTCTCTGGTGAAATTCTGAAAAAAGATTTTCTTTCTCTATGAAGAGAATCACCACCCTCTTTTTTACCTAAAATTCAGAATAAGTATCATTCCTAACTGTCACAGTGAAGGATATGGTTTCAGTTAATAATGAAGGCAGGTGATTGTCCAGACATGGAATTAGCAAGAAAAGGAGAATTACAGGAAGTGTGATGTGAATAATTGTTAGTTACTCTGTCTTTTTTATCAGGGCCACTAAGAGGAGTCATGGTAATCTGTGGATGAGATTCCTAGGGTTTAGACCAATAGAAATATACTATGAGCCACATACATAATTTTAACTTGTCTCTAGCCAAATTTTTAAAAGTAAAAAACTGTTGGAATTAATTTGAATATTTAGCCCAGTAGGTCTAAAATACTAACAGTTTAACATGTAATCTATATATTAAAAGTTATTGATTTATTTTACATATTAAGTCTTCAAAATCTGGTGTGTATTTTGCATTTTTATTCTCAATTCAGACTAGCCACATTGCAAGTGCTCAGTGGGTCGTAAGTAGCTAGTGGCTAGTTTTGGACTGCATTTTTAGACAAAGCCTATGGAGAGGGACATGAAATCCAGCAGCTAGTTTATTTGCTATGCACAGTCGGCAAAAGAATTCAAAGCTGAATTAAAGGAACTTCCTAGGTGTTGCTCTCATGGGCAGTTATAATTTAGACTTTGTAGCATAGTTCTTTGTAAGTAGTAGGTACTCAGTGGATAGAATTGTAGCATTATGTTGCCAGAAGGAAACTTGGAGACTGTCTACTACAACCTCCTCTACAAATCCAGATCCAGAATTTAAATCATTATGGTTGACCTGTTTCCCTCTTAAATCTGTATGTTACTGGGTATGAACATTTTCCCTTGAAAATGTAAGATTGCTTATAAGCTTTTCAAGATTCCTGTTTTAATTATTAACATAGAATTCCAGAAAGTCCTTTGGGATACAGAGAATTCATTTAAACTGTTGCTTTAGAAACTGCTATAAATGGAAGATTATAGAAATTAGGGAAGTTGTGGCTTGCTGTCTAATTTTTTAACACATGAGGAAATTAAAAATGCTCATCTTCCTTTCTTGTCACATTTTTAATTCTCTAAAAATTGAATAGGTATAATTTTCTTAATTGGGTTATATGGAAACTTTGTAATTAAAGCCAAACAAGATGAAGCTGCCCACTTGTCAGTGGAAAGAAAATTATTTTTTTAATAAGACCAGTTAATGAGATAAGTTTTAAGGGAATACTTTGAAGGAAAAAAAAAAACTTAAATTTCTATATATGTAACTGTTTAATAACACTAAAATCAGACAAAATTTAACATAACTATTTAAACAATAAATTGCCTTTTTATTGGTCCATAGTAAAGTCTCAAGTTTTCTTGATTTTAACCAAAATTTCATATTCTAGATCTTTATTTCAAATGTTCCCACTATATATGTGGAGATACTATGTGTGTATTTGTGTATGTTTGCATGTGTGTCTGTATGAGAAAGGCCTTTCAACCAAATAGAGTTTCTAAATTTCAGTTAAAATGTATCCCAGCCTCCTGTGACTGAGACATAAAGCCAAATACTTAAGTTTCCAAAGTTACATTGCTTAGGTATTTTACCAAAACCAGCTTGAGTTGATTCTACTTCTGAAGTCTCCCTGAAATCTATTATTCCTTTCCTTTCATTTCCATTGTTTCTCTCCCAGGGTCACGATTTTGTGACCCATTTAAAAGAATCATTTTAATAAAGTTTCCCCTAAAATACACATTCTTTCAGTCTCTCCCTACTCTGAGGGTCCTGCAACCTGCTGCTAAATTAATCTTCTTAAAGAAGAAGTTTTATCACAGGACTACCCTGTGCAGAAATCTTCAGTAGCCTCCTTTACAGACTACAGATAAAGTCCAAGTGCTCCAGAATCGGATTGCTAACTCATGTTTTGAGTCTTACCCCTTACTTTCACCCACCTTTTGCTTTAACTGAGACCCATTTCCTGAGCATGCTTTATGTCTTCCTGCATTGTTTTTCTTGTGGGCAATGTCCCTTGTCTAAGTTACCTTTCCCCTTTAACAGAAATTGTTCAAATTTACCCATCCTTTAAACTTTAAAACCAAATTTGAAGTCATCTTCCATATATCCTTTTAATTCCCCTAGCTTGAAGGAAGGACTCTCTCTTGGTCTCTCATAGGATCCTATTAACAGTTTGCACCTTTCAGGTTATATTTAATGGATATCTATCTTGCATTATAGTTGCCAGGTCTTTTTTGCCTTGGCTGGTCTATATGCTTCTTGAGGAATGACTATGCCCTCATATTGCAGAACCTAGCATGTTATAGCCGAGAGAGAGTAACGGAGTAATTAAGAATGGCCAGACTGCCAGTTTGAATCCTGGCTCAAGTACCTACAGTGTTGACCTTCAGGAAGTTAATTAATTTCTCTAAAACTTCTTGTCCTTGTCTATCAAGTGCAAAGGAAAGTAATTATAGCATCTGATTCATATGCTTCTTAAGAGGATTAAGATAACTGATGTAAATTTCCTAGCAATACTAAGTCCTTTAAAAATTACACATTCTTGGGGGCCGGCTGTGGCCCAATTGGTAGGGTGCCGGTTTACCACATAGGAGACCCTGGGTTTGGTTTCCGAGGCCTCCTGGAGCGGGCAGACTGCTTTAAGAAGGCAAGCCGCCGCAAGCAGGCGGGCCGCCGGGCGGTGAGCTGTCTTGGCGGGCCGCTGCAAGATGAGCAGACACAGAAGAACGCAAGGGTGAACACAGCAAGAACAAGCCGGGGGCGGGGGGGGGGGGGGGATATGTAATGAATAAAAAAATAAACCTTTGGAAAAAAATACACATTCTTTTATATATCCCATAAATATTTACTGAATACTCAACATCCCTGGTGGAACAAAACACCTGCATTTTGATTGTTCCACCAGTCTTTAGGACTTCAGAACAAGGGGCGTATACTTGACTAAATAAATAGGTGGGTGGCCTCCCAGAACAGGGTCTGCCCAAGATCTGCTCTTGGAGCCATTGGGCTGTGGATCAGAGATGGAAGGGAAGAAAGCTTTCAGTCTTAAAGTAGTTTAAAATGTTCCCCACTACCAAGGTACTCCACTCTTATTAAGTGAATGCAGTCAGGAAATGAGCTAGAGGCATTTAAAGAAGCTTGGGGGTAAATGAAAGAGTGAGATACAGATGTGACAATTGCTTAGGGAGAGAAATTTATTTCCTCTCACACACACAGAGCCTTGAGCATGTTGTAGTATTCAATGAAGAGGAGTAGGGGAAAGGAAAGTAGTCAATGAAGAGAAAAGAATAAACAGATCATGAAGACAATTGAACAGAAATCATCCAGTCAAGAGATGAGGGCTTGAATGATAGCAGTGCAAGTAAGATAGGAAGAAGCAGCTTGGGGAAATGGAAATAAAATAGGGCACATTTCATTCATTCGTTCACTCATTCAATAAACATGTTCTGCTTCCACTATGTGCCAGGCACTGAGGCAATTGTGTATCAGAGAGACAAGAAAGAGTTGTCTAGAATGATGCCCATATTTCTGACTTTAGTGACTGTAATGGTTTGACAGTTTTATGTAATTATGAATTCCAAAAATATAAATTGAATCATACTTGCAGACTGATCTCTTAATCTGGGCATGATTGGGTTGTGATTGGGGTGTTAACTGCCATGTCAGTGGGACGTTGAGCCCCACCTCTCAGTGGGTGTGGTCTCAAGTATAAAAGGCAAGACAAAAGACAGAGATTTTAGAAGCAGATTTTTGAGAAGCAGTTCTGATGTTGGAGAGGAGCGCTCCAGGAGAAGACAAGTGAGCCGTTTGCCTGATAGTCTACAGCTGGCCTTGTGGAGAGACGCAAAGCATAGAGAGCCTCATGGTCTACAGCTGAACGTGTAGAGGAAACAAGCTAAGCCCGGAGAGAAACACAGCCCCAGCAGGAGAGGAACCCAAAGGCCTGAGCCCTTGCAGACGTCGGCAGCTGTCTTGCTCCAACACGTGGACTTTGGTGAAGGAAGAAACCTATGCTTTGTGGCCTG
>PVKH010032162.1:0-12209 GCA_004027955.1 Chaetophractus vellerosus | reverse complement strand
CTAGAACACTTACAGCAGACTTAGCATAGAACAAGTTAATTTGAAACTCATTGGGTTTTGTCATCTATACCAGGATACAAATTCTCACACTTCTGAAATACAGTTAATTTCATTAGTCCTGCTTTATTTGGAAACTTTCATCAGAAATTAAAATGCTAAATTCAGAGTATGGGAAGACAATGTTGTCCTTACAACCAAAACAAAATATGGTAGCAATCATGGGAGCACTAGTTCCATTTCGGCTACAAGACTGCCCAACATCAGAAAGCTAGAACAATGCTCAGAGCCCCAAAGCAAATAAAATGGAGCTGGACAGCTTTGAAGCTGTTGAGGTACAAAAGGAGAGTTCCTGAAGATACTTTTTATTTTCAGGCAGATAGAATGTTACAAACAACAAAGGACATTTCCTAAGGCCCACAGTGTTTGTTTGATTTATTTTTAAAATACACACAAGACCCATGCCAAGGCAAACACCAGCAAGGTTTTTTGGGTTTCCAAAAAAGAGTCTTCTTAATATCATTAAAACCAGAGACTCCTGGCAAACCCCTTCTGGTACAGAATGTGCTAATCTGCCTGAAAACTGGAGCAGGTTCCTCCGCTGCTGTGTTGCTTCCTCCTTAGCCACACATTCTTTTGCAGCTCCTGAGGATGAATGAGGAGAACTCTACAACCTGACATTTAGTATATAATTTACCCTCAAAGAACAGCCTACAGATTTCACTTCTGCCAGCAAACCTCATCAGACCGGGTCCTTGGGTTCCAGTCCATGGCCCACCCCCAATTTGCTGTGTGAATGTGTGCAAGTCTCTTAAATTCCCTATTATTTTGTCAAATGAGGACTGTAACTACAAAAGTCACAAGAGTGTTGTGAATTAATAATAATTAAGAGTGTTTGGGGCAATACCAAGTGGTTTATGTGTTAGATAGTTTTAAGCTCAGTTGTTGGACCTCTTTATCTATACCAGTGGTCTCAACTGTAGGGCAAAAATTTTCCCCAGAGGACTTTTGGCAATTTCTGGAGATATTTTGGGTTGTTACAACTGCAGGGGTGGAGTGCTACTAGTACCTAGTGGGTAAAGGCCAGGGATGCTGCCAAACATCCTACAATCCCCAGAACAGCCCCCCACAATAATTATCTGGCCCAAAAATGTCAATAGCCTGGAGGTGGAGAAACCTTGCTCTACACTCATCACCTAGGGGATCGCACCAAGTCTCACTGCATTAGATGCCATCTGTGTGACATGACTTTCACATTTATCTCTCCACCCAGACTCTATATCCAACTTGGATAGTCAATAGATTACTTGATGCCTCCATTTGGATGTTTGCAGAAATCACCAATGTACCCAATACAGAACCCCTGATTTCTCCCCAACCTCTATTATAGCCTTTCCTTTCTCCGTCGATGGCAACTCCATCCTTCCAAGTGCTCAGGCCAAAAATCTTGGTGTCACCCTTGACATGGCTCTCTCTCGCTCGCTTGCGCTCTCTCTCTCTCTCCACACACACACCCTTCCAATCCATTAGCAAATACTTTTAGCACTAGTTGCAAAATAAATCCAAACTCTGACCACTTCTTGCCACCTCCTGGTCCAACCCCTCCCTCTCCCTTTGCCTGGATGGCTATACTAAGTTCCCTAATGGTATTCCTGCTTCTACCCTTGCCTTGTATTCTCTACACAGGAGCCAGAGCAATTTCTTTATAACATTAATTCAGACCACATCACCCCTCTGCTCAAAACCTTTTAATGGCTTCCCTTTTTTCCTCAGAGCAAAACCCAAAACTTTACAAGGGCCCATTTTAAGGCCTTCACAATCTGGTTTCCATCTTCTGACTTCATCTCCTTCTACTCTTTCCCTCTATCACACTCTTATCACCTTCTTGCTGTTCCCTGAACACACCAGACAAACTTCTGCTTCAGGGCTTATACTGGCTGTCCCTCTGCCTAAAATATTGTTTTTCTACATAGCCTTTGCAGAAACAAAATCTGATTTTAAGGGATAGCAGGACAGTCTCTGAGTATACTCCAGTTCCAAAATACTATGTTCAAAGGGAGATTTTAAAATTCATTCCAGAAATATAAAACTACAATCAAGGAATGTAGACAGGTTTTATAACATCAAGATATACAGATGTTGCTGCCATAAGAGTAAATTAATGGAAACACTGATGTCATCAAAAATTTAAACCCAAGTGACTACGGAGGTTTCTAGGGAATCTTGTCCTTTCCTGAGGCTAAAGAGAAAGGCTGAATTCTGTAACCTGAGTAATAGCTTGCGGGAGTGTAGGTTAAATGCCACAGCTGTTAGATCAGCTAATCAAAGCATGCCGAACACTATTTATAATTGGGGAGCAACACACAGTGCAATGTTAAGAGAGCAGGCTCAGGAGTCATACTGCTTTTGTTCACATCCTGGTTTTACCTCTTTCCAGCTGCGTGACCTTGGGCAAGTCATTTAATCTGTGCACCTCAAGAAGTCTTAGCAACTGTAAAGCAGGGATAATAATAGTACCTATATATCGTGGGTTATGTGGGATAAATGAGGTAATGCATATGTCAAGTACTGAGCCTGCTGCCTGTGGAGAACAAGAACTGGGGGTTGGAAGGCATGCAGAGGCAACTGGTGTTTCTTATAATAAACTTTGTAGAACTATCTGACTCCTTAAACAATGTATATTGAAATAAAATTATATTTAAAAAGTCCTCAGCACAGGACCTGGCACATAGTTAATAATTTACAGTTTTACCACTCAGATTACTGTACTTTCATTTGCTTCTGCCTGGGAGTAGCGTACTTTTGCTACCGCTCCCTTGTCAGAGAACACAAGCCAGGTGAAGTATCAAGTGATACAAGTTTCCCTTCCAGTTTCTCTTTGAGCTCCCTTTCATGGAAAGGGACTGCATCTGAGGTCAAGGAACACTCTGAGGTTTTGTGGCAGTTTCCGGGAAGATTGCACTGGTGCCCTCTCAGGCCTCATATCACCATTAGCCTGGCTGAGGACATCAACCACTGCCTTTGGGTCAAATTCAGTGCCCTCTGACCCCGGCAAATGTTGGGCCCAATCCCACTAAGTCACCACAAGCCCCTTATTATTATGTTAGACTTATTGGTTACTTCAAAGGCGATATTAAGATCTATAAGTCATTACATCTTCAGGACCACATAACAAAAGATTTGCCTTAAATCTCTTTTGCTGCCCCCTACTACAATTTCTGAACTCCCACCTGAAAGGAGAGAAAAATAACTCTTTCATGCCATAACATAGATAGCAGTGGGTTAGAAATGAGAAAAGCAGACTGACTCCTGCTCTAGCTCCTGCTCCAAAATGCAGTAAAGAGTGGCTATGAAAGTGAGCGCCTGCGCAAGAGGCGCATGTGGGCCGGCAGGGCAGCTGGCACTCAGCAGTGGCTGACACTGGAGGAGTGGGATGAACCTCCCCACAAGATAATAACAAGTTTCTTCTTCTGAACCAGCACTTGGCAGAAGAAATAACAGTGGCTCACACTGTAATCCAGTATAAAGGAGGAGTGCATGGCATATACTAGTCCCAAACAATTTTTTTTAAATATAAGGACAAACACAAAATAAGAACCATAGTCCAAGTAGCAAAATAAATGCATTTGGGGACTTGTTTAGTTCCCCCATGTAAGTTATTATTAATCCTTTAGAGAAAGAAAATGAAACATTTGGCTGTCCTAAAGAACAGCCTCTTGGTTTTTGCCACATTCTTATTGCCAGCTGTCTTGGATCAAACCATTTGGTGGCTTTTTGTTCCATAAGGGCTTCCTCAGAAAACATTTATTCCAAAATTTAGAGATTAAAGAAATCACTGGCAAGAAGGAAAAAAGGAGTATGTAATTTTAATAGGGCTTTCCCCCCCTCCTTCCACACCTCTGTAAAATGTTTTTCACTACTCTCACATTGTCCAAATAGAAGCCATTCTGGCCTGCAGAGATGAGTCAGCATGCTAGAATTGATTGCAAGATTAGCCTTCAATCAACAGTGTGGGCATCTATCCTGCTGTAACTGTGTCTTCAGAAGCTCTTGAGCTAATCACATAAAAGGGGTTAATTAAAACAGTTCCTAACCTTCACAAATACTTGATCTAACTGTTCACCTGGGAAAGATCAGTCACAATTGAGCTGACAATGAAGTCAGCCAATTTCTAACAAAAGTAAGGAGCCAGATTTATGAATCTTTGGAACAGGTCAGCATATACTTACTTTTCTTACTCCCTCTGACAGCTCTCACGCAGGGAGGGGTGAGGCCCTCTGCCCTCTGGGTGGTGGGATGTAGCTAGGGCAGGCATTCCCACCCACAGCTTCCCCCCAACAATGGAGCACTGAGCCCAGAAAGCTTAGGATTATTCAAGAGCAGCTGGGGAGGGGCTCCAGGGGTGTCCATTTCCTGGCACTGACAGATGTGCCATTATGTTGACATATCCACCCAGCCCTCACAGAGCAGGTGCATGAAGCAATCTTTTCATTTCATCCTACCAACCTTAGCAAGTTAAACTATAACTATGGAGGCAGAAGGAAACTGTACCTGCCTACTAAAACTGTGGTCATGGGCTTCCAAGAGCATCATGTTCTTTTCAGCCTTGATGGCAGGCAGGGCATTTCTTCAGAGTAAATCAAATCTGTTGCCAACTTGGTGATCGCTGACACCAGAGCATCCAATAAAAATGGTGCTTGGGGTTATGTGAAAGCACTTGCCCCAATTCCAGAGCCCCAGGGGTCTCTTTCCTCCTTTCCACCCACTCATAACTGAAAGGGTGCTATTTATTATAAACACCATGTGGTTTGTGTACTCTGAGAATTACAAAATTAGCTTTTATTTTTAACAACCAGGAAAAGCGGTCACCACTTTAAAGATTCAGCAAACAGCAGAGCTCTTCAAAAAGAAGATGCCACAGGTACTCCTCAGTTTACATTAGACTTGATGATATACGATATAGTTCATGCTTTTTTCAATGCAGCGCAAAAGAGGGATCTAGAGAAAGCCCAGGTTTACCTACTAGGAAAAACCTTTTAGTGATGAGGCACCTGGATTTGAATTCCAGTTCTGCCTCTTACTAGCTGTGTGATACTGGGCAAGTTTCTTAGCTCCTCAGAGCTTTGATTTTTTTAATCTGAAAATAAGATGATACATGTAAAGTACTTGGCAGCATGCCTGGCATGTAGTAGCTAAAAAAACTACTCTGGTATATACCTGATCTCATAGTTTTGTCAAGTACACTTCAGAACCTCCAGCATGCCTGTCTTTAAAAATAAATAAACCATATATCCTCAAGCCAAATATAAATGTTTAGGATTCTCTGCATTTAAGGCTTGCCTTTAGCAAAGACTTAAAATAGAAGTCTACTTTTATCCATTTAAGTAGTCTCAATTCTTTTTCAAAGCCATTTGTAATTTTTTCTTCCACTGCTCCCCAAAGGAACACACACAACCAAGTGAATCAATCTTCCACTGTCTATCACCCTTACCTCCTGACCACATACCCCTTCTCATTTTGTGCTTAGCACTTAAAAATATACTCTATACCACTGTCCTTCCTGTCTGCCTTTCCAGCAACTCCATTTCCACTTTATCTCTGCCTTCTCTCTTATTGTACTTCCCCAGCCATTACACTCAAACCATACATTCTGACTGTGTTGCTTCTCTACTGATCAACTTCATATTTCACTCTTGACTGAATTGTTCTCAAATTCTTTACATGTATTTAATCTCCCATACTCACTGTACACTCTTAATGGGTAAGGATCACATCTTTCATTCCTCTTAAGTCTCCTACCATAAGATGTACACTGCTGTAAACAGTACATAAATGTGTTAACTAAATACTCATGACTGTCTATAACTATTCCATTCTCAAGGAGCTGTAAGAGGTGGAGATGACTCAACTTGAGCCAGAAACGCTTTCAAAGAACTTGCTGGATGCTCAGAGAAATCCTTTCTGAATCAGATTCTGTTTAGATTAAGAAAATAAGGAAACTCCAATTTCTGTTGAGGATCTAAGTTTCATATTCTCAATGAACTAAAACCAACAGTCTTTCCTTCTTGGATATTTTATCCAACGAGAAGCTTTTCTCTTGAGTTCTTACAAATGCTACTTCTGAATGATCTTACAGAGCCCATGAAAAAAATTCAGGTTAACATACCATGAGTTAATCAACTTCAAGAAATGCCTCAATTGTCTCACCATAACGCAGCCCTTCCCCCAAAAAAGCAGCACGTAGTAGGACTTCAATCTTAGGCTGGCAGAGAATAAGGCCTCCACAACACTCAGGGCACCATCACCGAGTAGGTTAAAAGGCCTAAGTCCCCAGAGGAGAGAAAACAACTAATGGGTTCACAACTGGGGGGGAGGAGTTCGGTGCCCAGGCTAGGACACCAGCACTCCCCTAAGACTACAGTGATGGCTGGGTGCAAGGACTTCCATTACAGAAAGATGCCTCCTCCAATTCTCTTTCCCATTAAACTCAACTGCCTCAAGTTCCTATTCTAACAGGGCATTTAGCTCTTGCCAAGCAGCATGTTCAATCTAGGGCCTGGCTCACGTATCACCTGAAACAGTCATACTCCGGAGGGTTAAACTTAAGGAAATAAAAACTGGAGGAACAGAGCTTAGAGGAAATCTTTTATTAGAATGTTAATATGTGAAAAGTCTTTCCTTAAACATATGCAATTTACTGCCTTGCCAATTTACTTCTCTTGTATCCTGTAAAACTAACAGGACGCCACAAAATCCTTTATAATGACCATCCAATCAACTAATAAGTCAATCCTTTATTACACTACTAAATGAAGTCTCTCTTACTAGATCTTATGGAAAAAAAGATTCACACCACCAGGTTTCTTAACCTGCCTCTTGATTTAGACCATATATAAACCACTGGTCAGAAAAACATCATTCTTACAACAAAGCAACTTGCCCCTCAAACATCAACTTTATTTTTAAAATTTTGGGGGATAAATGCCAACATGAAGCACGGACAGACTTAACAGTTTATCTGATTATTAGGTGGGATGCTGGGCCTGATGTCCCAACATTATTAATCAAGAAGGATGCACAGGAATGTTTACAGGATCCTGCCGCATGAACCACCTACCACGGTGAGCTCTCACATCAGGGCTTTATTCAACCAACCAAAGCCAACAACCGGAAACCATCATCGGATTCACAGAGTATGGAAGACTCTGTTCAATTACCTAGCATAAATTAGGTAAAGAAGGCAAACACCAGAAGACTGTCTTGCAAAAATCAGAAATTTTAAAATGATAGTTAACTCAAAAAACAACTCTCATTCCTCACATGTGACAAATCAAAATATCACTTGGGCCACTCTGCATGGTGGGTAAGGAGGCTGATGGGCCATGATAGACTGAAATGACATCAATAAGAAGACATGCAATTAGGGTAAATCAAGTGAAAGCCCAACACCAATACTTAGGATAAATCATTGAGCTTTTTTTCCTGGAAAAAAAACAAAAAAATAACAAAAAACAAAAACAAAAACAAAAACAAAAAATCACCAGAAAACCTACCCCAAACCAAAAATAACAAAGTAGGAACAAATTGTAAAGGTCTCTGGGTATTGCTGCTCTAAGGTTAGTATACATTTACACTGAAGCATGGCTGCTGATATTCTGACTTTCATTTTTTGAATACTAAAGGTAAAGAAGAACTTCATTCTTTCAATGCCCAAACCAGGGCAGAGAGACAGGAGTAAATTATAAATATGGATGAAACAACATCCATGGGACATGAAGATTTAGGGGTGAGGGGAGGGGAGAAGGGGTAGGTTTTTGTGTTGAAGCTGTCGGCAGGAAAGCTGAGCAGTCTTAAAGAACCTCCTCCAGGGAGTGGCATTCTAGGCTTCTGGGTTTGCCATGAAGGGGTATCACAAATCCCAAGGCCCACCACCTACCCCTTCTCCTCTTCTCCGAGGGCACCTACCTTACTGTAAGTCACTACTGATAAGTTGTTTGAGTGACTGCTGGGGGACAGATTTACAGAGTTCTGTGAAAGTCTATTCTGATCTTGCTCGGTTTGGTCAGGAGCAGGAGCCCATGTGTTTTTGCTGATCGAGTCGAACCCGGAACCCCCAGGGTCTTTTAGGTTGTTTTCATCTGATTGTCGGTTCTTTTGGGGAGAGGCAAACGGGTTGAAGTTTCCTTCTACCTTGCGATGTGGCTGTGTGTTGAACTCCGTTTCAAAAGATGACAGCTGCTGCGTTACTCCTAAAAGTCCACCCACCTCCACACTGAGAATCACCCAGATGACATCTGAAACAAAAAGGCAATTAATGTCAATGCCAGGCATACCCTAGAAGCTCAAGTCAGCCACCCCCAAAAACCCCAAACATCATTTAAACCATAGAAAGAAATGTTCTTTCTATATACTAGTTATTGTAAAAGCTTGTTGATAAAGCAGTTCAGTACATTTGCAGTGCAAACCCTGGTATAAATTCAGTAGACATCTGCAGTGAGATCCAACAAACTCTATTTATAAAAAGCTTACCAGTTGACTCTGATCACAGCCGTATTTAGAAATCATTACTCTAGAAAACAATGATCAATACAGAAACCTAAAAGCTGTTATTCCCAGAATTACCAGTTCTTTGTGGTTTTTACCTTTATTTTGCATGTGTTAGAGAAAGCTCAGGACAGGTATAATTCCTGAGTCAAAAATGCTTATACTTTCTAAAATCACAACTTATCAATCCCCCCCCTTTTTTGTTTTGCAATTTAGAGTAACCATATATTGTCCAAAATAGGACACGTGAGAGTTAAAGAGGGAGCTATTAATAATTATACCAAAAAGAAAAAAGAAAACAAAATACAAAAATGAAAAAAAGAAATAATTATACCAGAACAACTGGGTATAAACCAGGACTAATCCAGGCAGACTGGGATATATATCACCCTGGCTATTTCACGATCTATGTGATCGAAAGATACCAAGAATTTAGTATGCCTCAGAATTTCTAAAATGATCCAATTTAACAAGAACTTTGTTTTTTCTGTCATATAAGGAAACCCAGCTACCCATCTACACTTAAAACCATAAGGAACTTTTTTTTTTAAGATGCACCACTGGACTTTGGTCATAATTCAGTTCTTAATTTCCTCAATTGCTGAAGCTAAGGGTTCAAAGAGAAGAATAAAGAAAGTGTCAGTTTCCTTTGATGTTTAGCATCTCACTTCAGAGAACTGTGTCATCTACTACTTTCTTGCTAGAAGCTTTTCAAAAAGCAAGTTAGAGAGAGGCCAAGAAGCTTTCAAATGTATGAGCCCTGCAGAAAACAAATATGAAAAATTGTCCAGGCTCCTAAATAGCTCTTGAAAGGTTGACAGGAAAAGGTAAACAAATTTTATCAGTTACTTGGAAATACAGATAATATATAAACCTAGAACAAGGATAGCAAAGGAAATTGAGGAAAACATACTTAGGCTGCATTTATTCTTATTTTTTAAAAAACAATTTATTGAAGTATATCATTCATACATGAACATACATAAACTATAAGTGTTCAGTAAACATCGTGAACTTACAAAACAAACATGCATAACATCATACAGGGCTCCCACACATCACACCGCCCCCCCCAACAAACATCCTGCATTGTTGTGAAACATTTGTTAACAAATCATGAAAGAGCATTGTCAAAGTATTACTACCAACTATAGTCTGTATCTTCCTCCCCTATACATTATTTTTTTAAGGATTTATTTACTGTTATCCATTTTTACCCCCCAACCCCCAACCCCGTTTTTGCTGTTTCTTTATCCATTTGCTGGACAACTCTGTGTCTGTTTCCTGCCCTCTCTTCTCATCCTTCTCCTCTTGTCTTCACTGGGATTCAATCCTCAGGAACCTCCGATGTGGGAGAGAGGCATCCTATTGCCTGCGCCATCTAAGTTCCTGGTTTTTCGGTGCATCTCAACTTGGTTCTCCCTTGTGTCACTCTCCTGTTTCATCATCAACTTGCTGTGTGACTCACGGGGCCTGGTGGCCCTCACACCTTCTATATATATATATATTTTTTTTTTTTTTTTTTTCTCATTTTTACCAAGAGGTCCCAGGGATCAAACCCAGGACCCTCCATATGGAGACGGATGCCCAACCACCCGAGCCACGTACATCCCCCTGCTGTATCTCTTAAGGTTGACCAAAGATATTCAAAGTTACAGTCTTTTCCCATACAGGATGGTCATATAATAATTGAGGCTTAGTTTATCATCAGCATTCCAAAAACCATACCTAGAGAGAAAAACTAGGTCTGGGGACAGAAGCATGGTTTCTAATACAGTGAATGTTTAGCCTACCCTGATTATCACAAAATCAGGACAGCGAGAATATTCGTATATTCTCAATTTTTAACGTGCACTCTTTATCTAAAAGAAAGGGATCTTAGAGTGTCATGGAACCATAAATATTCAATTTAAGTTTAGTGTTTTTGGAGCTGTATGAAGAACTGGTTGTATTCAAACAGCTAGGAGCCAGAGCCCAGTAAGTGGAGATGTAGTGACATCTGCTGTTCACTTGTAGAGTCAGCACCTCCTTTCACTTCTAAGGCAGGGCTTCAGCCACCAGCAGTAGTAGCATGACTCAATGGAATGAGCATCCATTCCAGACACACTTATAATTGAAGAAAATGTAAATCCTCATGAAAAACTAGCACCATAAAAGTTCAACTTGTTGATTTCAACACCATTAGCCAGATCATACAGCATGCCACTTAATTTTAAAATCTGGGACAGTGCCAGCAATGGTGGGTCAGAGGACTTGTGTTCAAGGCTACAAGTCAATCATGTAAAGCAATGCCAATAGGATGTGGGCCTTAAGGAACCATCCGATGGCAGGCAGCCTAAAGGAGGCTCAGTCCATGCTTTCCTCTCCTAGTTTTCCAACCAAAGGCAGTATTCTTTCACTCTACTGTTTTTCCCAAACAGATATACCCTGTTTTAAAGTACATTCATTTATTCCTACTTCTCATTTTCTACCCATCTGTTTTCTAAAATCCTTTTGTAATTACATATATTTACCAGATTCAGTTGCAGGTCATAGTCTTCATTCTCTTAGCTCAGAAAACGAAAGGCTATGAGAAAGGAAAGCATTTTGAAAGCTGTTATCAGTAAATGAGACGAAAGCCAATTTTCTTCCTGGTTCACGGGCTTTGAGATCCAAAGATCCAAATAATTCACAGGGTCTTATCATCCTTAAGCCATCTCATATTCACTTCACCTCGGCTACTGCTCTGTATTGTTCAGATTCTACACAGTAGTTGTGAAAGAAGGACATTTAAGAAGCCACTGATTTATAAACACCAATCAGAAACACTCCATTTCTGATCCTCTAAAGTTAACACCATGATGGGTCATTATGAAGAGCAAAACGTGCCTCTATATGGTATAATCTCAGCCATCTAGATCTCATGTTCCAGAATGTGATCATTCCCTGCATGTTATATTTTTTAAAATCAAACAGATAAAAAAGATGGGAAAGATGGGCCCAATATGCTTGTCCCACAGGGAATGACCATTTCCAATTCTTGCCAGGATGCCTTGATTACTGAGATAAGACCTAACTGCAAGCCAGATATTTTACCATCTGTGAAGATAAAACCACAGCCGATAGGAATCTTAGGGATCATCTAATATAAGTAATTCACTTTCTAGATAAAAATAATCTTGGCATTCAGCAGTTTGATTACAACATGGCATGATGTGGGTCTCTTTGGGTTTATCCTGTTTGGAGTTCATTGAGCACCCTGGATGTGTACAGTCATGGCTTTCATTAAATCTGGGAAGTTTTCAGCCATTATTTCTTTGAATATTCTCTCTGCCCCTTTCTCTCTTCCTTTTCCTTCTGGGACTCCCACAATGTGTATACTGGTACGCTTCAGGCTCTGTTCACTTTTCTTCATTCTTTCTGCTCACCAGACTGGATGATTTCAATTGTCTTATCTTCAGGTTCACTCATTCTTTCTTCTGCCAGGTCAGTTTGCTTGTTGAACCCCTCTAGGGAATTTTTCATTTCTGTTATTGTGGTCTTCAACTCTGTTTGGCTCCTTTTCATAATTTCCATTGCTCTATTGATAATCTCTTTGTGTTCATGTATCGTTTTTCTGATTTCCTTTAGTTATTTGTCCATGTTTTCCTTTAATTCTCTGAGTATAATCAGGACCATTTTTTTTTTTT
>PVKH010032161.1:0-12212 GCA_004027955.1 Chaetophractus vellerosus | reverse complement strand
CATTTTAAAAAGTGACCAAAACAATCAAATATTTAGGAATCAACTTAACCAAAGTAAAAAAGGACCTGTATTCAGAAAAGTACAAAACATTGCTAAAAGTAACTAAAGAAGATTTAAATAAATGGAAGGAGATTCCATGTTCATGGATTGGAAGACTAAATATTGTTAAGATGTCAATTCTACCCAAATTGATTTACGTATTCAACACAATCCCAATCAAAGCCCCAACAACCTTTCTGAACAAATCAAAAAGCCAATAATCAAATTTATTTGAGGGGGTAACAGGCTCTGAATAACCAAAAATATCTTTAAAGAGAACAACAATATTGGAAGATTCTCACTTCCTAACTTGAAAGCATATTACTTAGCACTGTGGTAAAAACAGCATGGTACTGGCATAAAAATAGACAGATTGGCCAATGGAACTGAATTGAGAACTCAGAAATTGACCCTTATATCTACAGCCAAGTGATTGTTGACAAGGCTGTTAAGCCCACTCAGCTGGGCCAGAACAGTGTGTTCAACAATTTGTGCTGGGATAACTGGATAACCGTATCCAACAGAAAGAAAGAAGACCCCTAGCTCACACCTTATACAAAAATTAACTCAAAATGGGTCAAGGACCAAAATATAAAAGTAACAACCATAAAACTTCTGGAAGAAAATATAGGAAAACATCTTCAAGATCTTGTGGTAGGCGGTAATTTCTTAAACCTTACACCCAAAGCGTGAGAAACAAAATTAAAAGTAGATAAATGAGACCACCTCAAAATTAAACACTTTTGTACCTCAAAAGACTTTGTTAAAGGAGTAAAAGGCAGCCAACTCAATGGGAGAAGATATTTGGCAATCACATAACTGATAAAGGTTTACTATCCATGATATATAAGGAGATCATATAATTCAACACTAAAAAGACAGACTATCCAATTAAAAAATGAGCAAAAGACTTGAAAAGACAACTATTCAAAGAAGAAATACAAATGGCAAAGAAATGTGTGAAAAAAATGTTCAACATCACTAGCAATTAGGGAAATGCAAATAAAAACTATAATGAGATATCAGTTCACACCTATTAGACTGGCCACAATTAAAAAGTTGGGAAATTGAAAATGTTGGAGAAGATGTAGAGAGGTAGAAATGCTTATTCACTCTTGGTGGGAATGTAGATGGTACAGCCACTGTGGAGGACTGTTTGGAAGTACATCATCCCTTTTTAAAATGCTTTCTGATTGTTAAGTGTACATTTTCTCTAAGTTCTTGTCCTTGGCTCTCTTTTTATTCATATGTGTGTTAATATTCACCCCCATTATTTTAAATTTCAACATGTACTCTTCATTTTCTAGAAAAAGATTCAATTTAAGTTCCACCAATCTAGGCTATGTCCTACTAAGAATCTAAAGCTGTATTTAATGACATCCATTCCCTTTTTGCTGAACCCCCACGATGCAACCAAGAGGCAAAAGCACCTTCTACCTACCTAAATCAACCGGAAATCTGGGACTTTTTTTAATACTTCAATTTTATGACTGCTAAATCCAGGCAACAATTAAATCTTATTAATTCTATTTCATATTTATATATTTGTAATCATTCTACCTCCTCTGTACATACATAGCCTTAATTCAACCTACTGCAATATTAGCTTCTAATTTGTCTCCTTACCTCCTGTCAACCACACAAAAGGTAGATTCCTAGATCCAAAATACAAACCTGTACACCATTACTGTACTAAATCCTTAAATGAGTCTTCAACATCTGCATCATAGTGAGATCCTTAACATGGCCCATGTATCTTCACAAACTGGGCTCTGACAATGTTCCTGAATGTCAAATTTGGCCCTGAAGTTGAGACATACATAAGGACACCCTCTATCTGAGCAATATGAAATTAAATTTAGTCCTCTGAACATACTCTTAGGCTTTGTACATGCTTTTTGTGATATCTGAAGATTTGTTCTTTACTTATATACCTAAATAAATCTTATTCATCTTTCAACATACTTTCTTAGGTACTTTCTCCTATGGGCAGTTGTATATATAATTCTTGCATATCTGAAACTCTTCTATAGTCTAGTTATATATCTCATCCTCCTACTTATTTGTAGATTTCTCAAGGGAATGGATGGATCTTCATGTCTCTAGATAAGAAATTATAATTTTAAAGAATACATTCTTATGACTTATTAAAACATGCTTACTCAGTCAATTGGCAATTAAAGTACATTGATTCCTTAGTATACTCATGCATGCCACTTTTTAGTAAAAATCAGTTAAAACAAGTCTGATTTCAAAATTAAATTCTCAACCCTAGTAATTCATATGATGCAATATACAGTTATGCTGCTACTTTGTAAAAAGTAATCGGCCAATTAATAGTTTATATATTGCTATCTATAAATAAAATAGGTAGCAAGTCAAAACATCATTTCAATAGAAAATAATTAAAATGAGATTTGAGACTATCATTTAAGGAGATACCTATATATTATTTTATTTTATTTTTTATATAATCTTTATTTTTAAAGAAGTTTTGATTACAGAAAAGTTACATTGAAAGTATGAGGGATTCCCATGTACACCCCCCACGTCATCTCCTATTTTCTTTTAAATGTAGCACTACAATTTATTATGTTTCTGTAAAATCTGCTCATTAAAATAAATGTACATTTAAAAAATGACTCACTTGTGGTAAGGACTAAACTACCAAAGTAATAATCTAAAACATATAACCAACATTGTGACATTTATTAGTACTCCACACATTTAACAAATACTGAAGGAGGCAAATACCATTGTTATAAACTTTTTTAAAGCCAAAAACTTAAGCACAAATTAGAATTAAGAGAAACTTCAGAATGTTCACATTTGCATGCATTTTTGGCTGAACTTTCAAAGAGTCCACATATAACAAAACCACAAGTTTGAATCAAAATGAATATTAAAAACATTTAATCCTTGTGACAAACTTACAGAAGCAAGGTAAACAGAGTGAATAGTAATAATATATTTCTGGAGAGAGAAAACAATCATATATTTCCTTTTTCGTGAAACAAAAGTTGGGAAGCAGATGTGTCTCAAGTGATTGAGCTCCTGCCTACCACACGGGAGGTCCTGGGTTCGGTTCTTGGTGCCTCCTGGAGAAGATGAACAAATCAGTGAGCTGGTGCAGCAAACTGAAGCAACGAAGTGACTCAACAAGGAGACACAAAGAGGAAAGACAATGAGAGACACAACAAAGCAGGGAACTGAGGTGGCTGAAGTGATTGGGTGCCTCTTTCCCACATGGGAGGTCCCAGGTGCGGTTCCCCATGCCTCCTAAGGAGAAGATGAGCAGACACAGAGCACACAGTGAATGGACACAGAGAGCAGGCAGTAGGGCAAAACAACAAGGGAGGGGAATAAATAAATAAAAATCTTAAAATATTGACTCATTGACTTAATTTTTTTAATAACACTGATCAAGTTATTTACTATTCAAGAATTTGCTTTTCAAGTTGTGTCTTTAAAACGTATCCATCAATAAATTTGGATTAAATTAAATTTATACATCAAAAACATTTTGCTCAGAATTCTAATGTTGAGTATAAACCATAACTTATCAAAACATAGTCCAAACTCTATACAATAATGCTACCATTTAGATTTATATGCTTTATCTGAAAAGTTTATCTTACAAACAGGAGTTTTGCCCTGTTTCTCTAGAATAAATGTCCCTATGTCTAAAACTTTAAATGAAAATTTAAAAGTTTCAAATAATTCATACTATGCATTTTCCTTCATCAGACTTTGATAAAAATAGAGCAATCTGGCATTGGAGCAGCATCCTCCTTCTCAGTTACAGTTTCTGCAGCCCCAGAAGTAGACACAATAACCATTGTTTTATTTGTTGAAGCTGTCTTCTGTTTCTCAGCAATAGCTTCACATAAACAGCAACAATCTAATCACTTTCAAAGTCATAGGCAGGAATTGACTTTGGTAAGAAATCTGTTACTTCTGCTAATGATTCACCCTTTTTAATCCTCTATACCACTTTCTGCTGCTCCTGGAGTCTTCTTGCCCTAGAAAGGTCTTCTTTCCATAATTCAGGGTTCATTGGATATATATGAAGGGCTACTTGAAAACTTCAAATTGTGTCATCCATTCTGTCCTTTGGCTCTCTGTTGTCATATCGTTCTATTGTCTGTCTTCTTATCTTTAGTTTACCCTTCCTAATAATTTTCATTTCTAAACTCTTCTCCAAATCCCTCTTCCTTGTTTTTTTCCTTTCAGGCTGCAGCACCCTCTTTAGTATTTCTTGTAAATCTGGTCTTTTGATAACATATTCTATCATTTAGTTTGTCTATTAAGACTTTGAACTCACCCTCATTTTTGAAGGACAACTTTGCTGGATACAGAATTCCTGGCTAGCAGTTTTTCTCTTTCAGTATCTTAAATGCATCATAACACTTTCTTCTCTCCTCCATGGATTCTGATGAGAGGTCGGCACTTAAGCTTTTCGAGTTTCTCTTGTATGTGATGCTTTGCTTTTCTCTTGCTGCATTCAGAATCCTCTTTTTATCCCTGATATCTGTCATTATAAATGGTAGGTGTCTTGGGGAAGGTCTGTTGGATTTATTCTGCATGTGGTGCATCATCCTTTTTGGATATTAATATTTATGTCCTTCATAAGGGTTGGAAAGCTCTCAGTCATTATTTCCTCAAATATTCTTTCTGCCACTTTTCCATTTTCTTCTCCTTCTGGGACAACAATAATGTGAATATTTGTGCATTTTGCATTGTCATTCAATTCCCCGAGGCTCCATTCCATTTTTTCCATTCTCTTCTCTTTTTGGTCTCCTGTCTTTTCCAGTTCAGGTGTTCTTTCTTTGAAATCACTAATTCTGTCTTCAGCAATTCAAATCTGCTCATATGTGCCTCTAATGTATTTTTAATCTCATACATCATGTCTTTCATTACCATAAGGTCTGTTATTTTTCTTTTCAGGCTTTCAAATTGACCTTTATGCTCTCCCAGTGTCTTCTTAATATCCTTATTCCTTTAGTCATATTTTCTTTAAATTCTTTGAAGTGATTTATGAGAGTTGTGTGATTATCACTGATTAATTGTATTAAATCCTTTGTCTCTTCAGGATATTTGGTTTGTTCTTTGGGCTGGGCTATTTCTCCCTGTTTTCTAGTATGGCTTGTAATTTTTTCCTGATGTCTAGGCATCTGAATATGTTGGTGCATAACTCTGATGGTTAATTTCTTTCTCTTGCCTACTGCCCCCCCCCACACACACACAGATCTTCTTTGATATTTAATTCAACTTATTATCAGTCTTTCAAATTTCCCAGCTTAAGTTTTCAAAATCGGGCCATAGTCTCACTAGTGGGGTGTAGATTTCTCCCAGAGGTTGGATACAGAGGGCACCAAGAACAGTTTTTGTCCATACAGATTCCAGACAGACCAGCAGATGGTGCTAGACAGCACACCTTTCCATGGAAGTTTTTGAATTTCTGCTTTCCTGTGTTCCTGTGTTGAATCTCCAGATCAGAGATTCAAAGCGGGCTCTGCTTACTGAATTCACTGAAGTAAAGCACCCCGAGTTCCCCTTCCTTTTCTCTTGAAACAGCTGACAGGGAGTCTGTTCTCCTCTCAATCTGCTTCAGTGAGACAGTCATTTTACCCCAACCTAATATATTAGGGAGGGAGGGGAGTCCTTCCTGGCTTCCACCAGAGCTTAGTAACTCACATTTGTCTATCAGCTTCTCTCTATCCCTCACCCTCCTGGGAATTGTGTAGAATTGCATGGCACTGTCCTGGTTGCTGAACTCCAAATCAGGTCCCTTAGACAGCTTTTGGCTCTTTTTTCATTGTTTTTGTGAAAGTATTCAACTCTGCTTGTTAGTCCAATGCCATGTTCCCCCAATCCAGGAGATATACTTTTAAAAAGCATTTTTAAATTGAAAAGAGAATTTTTAAAATGATAATAATAACCAAACTATAGTGAATACACAGGATGTGCGAGGTCTGATGCCATTCTACTTTTAAATTATTTTTTTCACTAGAGAAGTTGGGATTTACAAAACAATCATGCATAAAATACAGGATTCCAATATACCACCCACCACCAACACCCTGCATTGGTATGGAACATTTGTTACAATTGATGAGAGCACATTTTTAAAATGGTACTACTAATTGAAGTCTGTGGTTTAACTTAGTGTTCACTGTTTGTGTGATGTCATTCTATGGATTTTTAAAAATTTCATTCTTTTACCATATATATAATCTAACATTTCCCCTTTTACTCATATTCACATATATATTTTAGTGCTGTGTTTTTGTGATCACAATATTGTGCTACCATCACCACCATGCATTACTTGAACATTTCCATCATTACAAATAGGAGCCCTGTATATTTTAAGCCTTAACTTCCCATTCCCCTGTTTAAAATTCACAAAAATCTTATGAGTAACCTACAACTGCTATCCTATTTCAGTGAGTGGTGCAGGTGTTTCTACAGGTTCCAGAGGATAAAATTGGTGTTGATTTTTAAAAAAAAGGTTAGATAATCAAAGTTAGAACATGGGTTAAACCATATAAAATGGACTTCTCTAAACGGAATTATTGAGTCATTATTTTATTACTGTGTAAAGGACATTTCTTATTTTCTAAAAAGAAGTCATTAGAAGTGTGTTTTCCAAGCTTCTTTGGCCATTTATTTTATGGTTATCTAACCCCTGTTTTAAGAATATTTTGCAAAACTAGAATCTCAAAACACAAGTTGGAAAATGCTGCTTTGAAATGCCCATCCATAATTCAATCTTTAACCAGAATCAAAAAATCTTTTTATGTGAAATAAATCACATTCTAAGTTTACTTAAAATATTATCCAGGTCTTTATCACAAAGGTTAATCTCAATATTCTATAAATAATATGTTCTGCTTCCTAAAAAATGTGCAGGATATATTTATATTCACAGTTTATGATGGGAATAATAAGGAATTAGATGGACTCATATGATAATCTAAGAACATGCAAATTCAAGTTTTTCTCTGAGAAAAAGATTTAGGATATGCATTTTCAATCTCTGTTCATGGGATACATGTTTTGTTTTTGTTTTTAATCTACCTTTCTGTTTTTTATTAAAATAATGCTTGGGCAATTGGTATATAAAAGTTAAGAGTAGGGACCGGCTGTAGCCCAGTGGATAGGGCGCCGGTACACCACATGGGAGGCCCTGGGTTCGGTTCCCGGGGACCTCTCCGAGCGGGCAGACGGCCTGAGAAGGCAAAGCTGCCGCGGGGCAGAGCCGACGTGGGCAGGGCAAAAAGCCACCATGGGCAGGGCAAAAAGCTGCCACGGGCAGGGCAAAGCCACCACGGGCAGGGCGAGCCGCCTGCAAACGTAGCAAAGCCGCCTACAAATGGAGCAAAAGCTGCCCGGGAACAGAAGCAGAGCCGCCCACAAGCAGGGCAAGCTGCCTGCGCAGTGAGCTGACTCGGCGTGTTGCTGCAGTGAGGGGAGACAAAGCAGACATAGAAGAACACACACAAAAAATGAACACACAGCAAGAGCAAGCAGAAAGGGGAGGGATATGTAACAACAACAACAAAAAGTTAAGAGTTATATACCATTGTAAATTAACAGACGTTATAGCCTGAAGGAGTTGTGGCAAATGTAGCTACTAATGGGAAAAAAGTTCCATTTTGATTGAGGTTAGAGATTGGAATAGACTTTGAAACAACAAAGAAGCAGCAAGGTGCAACAAGATAACCAGCAAATAAGTAGCCTCTTCAGCCGATTACCCAAGTGATTGCCAGGAACAGGTATGAAAGTCAACAGATGTGTAGATATGAGAAGATGGGGTGGAAGAATCTGACATTAGAAGGAAGGAAATAGAATGGAGCTGAGAAGGAAGGCACATTATACAGGAAATCATGACCACATCTTTATTTCCTAAAAATGTTAAAAGAGAAAAGACAGTCATCAAAGAATGATGATGAAGAGAAGTAAAGTTCTTTTCAAGGGAACTGTAGTAGTTTGAGGAGTGTAGCAGTTTGATATTGCTTATGAATTCCAAAAATAGATACTGGATTATGTTTGTAAAATGGTCTCTTCCTCTGGGTACATTGGATTATATTGGACTCAGAGGTTTCAATTTTACTTGATTAAATAATGATTAAGGCTTTGATTGGGCCACTTCAGTAGGATGTTGTGTGCCCGCCCCCTTGGTGGGCAGGGACTCGCAAAGAAAACGACAAGGCACAGGAGTTAGTTGGAGTTTTTAATGCTTGGAACCCCAGGAAGTAAACAAACAGAGAAGCAGATACATGAGGAAAGGGAGATGACTCTGTTAGACATGACAGGCCCTGGGAGAAGAGACAAGCCATTCACCTGACAGTTTACAGCTGACCTTGTAGAAAGAACAGAACGCTGAGCCTGGAGAGGAACGAGCCCCAGAGAGAGACAAACTTATCCCAGCATATAGCTAATATTGGAAGAAACAGCTGGGACCATGGAGTTCTTAAGAGGAAGAAGGAGGCTGAACCCTTGCAGATGTTGGCAGCTGTCTTGTTCCAACACGTGGCAACAGACTTTGGTGAGGGAAGTAACTTATGCTTTATGGCCTGGTAACTGTAAGCCTCTATCCCAAATAAATGCCCTTTATAAAAGTCAAAAGATTTCTTGTACTTTGCATGAGCACCCCCTTGGCTGACTAATACAGAAACAGTACTCATGAAGATAAGGAAAAATCAAGAAGTCCTAACTAAAAAAGTATTGGCTATAATTAGGAAGAACATTTTAATAATGATGAGTGTATAGGGGATGAAAGATATGACAAACTCTTAGGGAAAGAGACAATCTATTACATTGCAGGATGCATAGAAAGAAGGAATGAGAACTGCTGGATGAAATTTCAATAGATATTAATAACAGTCTAGGGAATGAATGATTGCTAGAGATGAGTCATTTGGGTAAAGAGATAATGAAATATTTCAAATCAGCTGAATTAGAAACTGGACAGATATATTAAGAGAACAGAATACTTACTATCTATTCCCAGATTCTTTGCTTGTGGTTAATGATTATTCAGAAAGCATTTATGGAAAATCTTTCAAAAGACAGGAAAAGAGTGTCAATAGAATACTACTCTGATGCTATCCATTATAACACCCTTGTGCTAAAATCATGCCTACTCTGCCCTCATTGTCTTCTAAGTAGAAATTTATGGCCTTACCTTTTCGCTTAGGCCTTGGACCTATTGTCTTCACATTCATTAAAGCAGAATGTAAAACCAAAAGGCCTTATTACCAAAGAGTAAAGCAAAACAAAGCAGAAAATTAGATTGCAAACTGTATACGTTTTGGAATATTATGGTATTTTAACAAATTGTAGTCTATGAGAATGCGATGCATAAGATATATTTGAAATGAGAGATTCACAGGACTTATTAAATAAGCCCCCAATTTTAAGGCACTGAAAATTCAAATATTTTCTTTAATTTTGAAAGGTAATGGTGTTTATTAATGCAAAAATTTGTTTTGCATGAAACGTAACAAAATCTCATGTCTTCATCATCATATATCATGTTATCATAAGAATATAAAAGCCTTACACTTTTATTTTCCTATTTAGGACAATAATGTTCTTAGTTTTCTGATTTATTTTAAGGACTAATATTTTAAATTAAATATTCTTAATTCTTTGGAAGGGAAATAATAGGAGCAAGAAATGAGTTATATATAGATATAGTATTTTACTTATGCTTTAGGTTTATTATAAATAATCTTTTAAGGCATTAATATCATGCAGATATGTGGAGTTTTATATGGCCACTGTAACATAAAATTGACAAACTGTGTGAATGTAATAAACATCACTGAATTATATATTAGAGTGTAGTTAAAAGAGAAAATTTCAGGTTGTATATTTGTACTAGAATAAATGTTAACAACAACAACAATAAAACAGGAGTATACAACGCAGTGAACCCTAATGTAAACTAGGGACTATGGTTAATAATAATATTGTTTCATCAATTGCAACAAAGATAGCAGACTAATGCAAAGTGTTAGAATTAGGGAAAACTGTGCATGGGGGTGGGGAGTACAAGGGAACTCTATTTTCTGCACGACTTTTCTGTAAACCTACAACTTCTCTAAAAAAAAAATACTGCTGTGAAGTGATTAGATTCCCATAAATAGGATGACTGCATACATTATCATCCAAACCAGGAAAATTTTAATAGTGTATGAGATGTTATTATCATATCTGTGCTACAGGTAATAAGCCAATGTTGTCCCATGTAAGCGTAGTTGCATCATCTTCTCCTTACCCTTCCAATTAAGGTAAAAAATACTCTCTTTTTTTTCTGCCACCAGCCTTGAAGGAATTTCTACCTCTTTATTGTTTTATGTAGTTCCCACAGATGTAAAAAACACAATCAATGAAGTACAATGGAAAGGGCATGAGGTGTGAAGTCAGATAATATGTATTTAATCATACATTCTACCTATCTTTTGTAGTTTTAGACAATTCAATTAACTAACATGCATTTTGGTTTCCTCATATGTAACATGATGATCATAATCCTACCAACTTTACAAGGTTGTTGAGAAAATCAAATGCACTAATCTATGTGAGTGATTGTTAAATACTAACAAACTAAAATTAGCATCAGAACTTTCTCTCTCCCTCCTCCTTTCTATGTTAGTAATATATATTTTGAGTATAGAAATAATAGGAATATTTATACAGAGCCTACATATGTATGTCATATACATATGTCATATAAGTATATTTTATATATTATAAAATTATAGAAATATATTTCATATAATAATATAATTAATACTTATATATACATTATTTATGTGTATATAAACATAAAATATATAAATTTTTCATATATCATATAATATATGTTAGTTTGTATGCATATTTATACTGACATCCATATTACATATAATATGTATGCTATATAGCATTCTAATATACATATTAGATAATAATCAATGTATATGTATAGTGTTTATGTATGTATGTGTCTACTTCTTTTTTTTTTTTTAAAGATTTATTTATTTTATTACATATCTCCCCTTCCCCCCGCTGCGGCAACGCGCCGAGAGTGGTCACTGCGCAGGCGCGGCTTTCCCTGCTTGTGGGCGGTCTCTGCGTCCGTTCACGGCTGGCGCTTGCTTCAGTTCGCGGGTGGCTGGCTGCGCTCCATCTGCGGGCGACCTGCCCTGCCCGTGGCGGCTCTTGCCCTGTCCGTGGCAGCTTCTTGCCCTGCCCACGGCGGCTCCGGCCCGCCCATGGCGGCTTGCCATTCTCAAGGCGGTCTGCCCGCTAGGAGAGGTCCCGGGGAATCGAACCCGGGGCCTCCCATGTGGTATGCCGGCGCCTTATCCACTGGGCTATCGAGCCGGCCCCTGTGTCTACTTCTTTTACTGTCTAAATGTTAACTTCTTAATACCAACTGGCAGAGAAAGAAAATATACATACCAAGTTAGAATAGTTATGCTTGTATAATGCTCTGTGGAAGCCTGGAGGTGGAGAGCAATGGCAGGGGTAGGCTGAGTTTATTCATCTTTCCCTTCAACAAAAGCAACTATCTTTATATGGCTTGTTTATTTATGCTTCCAGATAGTACTTATTGGTAGAAAGAGCTGCCTCCACAGCCTGATTAAAGAGAAAAGAAAGTTATAATTGGCCTAATATTGATTTTTCTTTATACTACTTTACATGTGCTCAAGCTTTCTTTAATATTTCTTTAGGTAAAATCAGGCACAAGTGGATAAATCTCTACATACAGTAAAAGATGGCAAGTCCCAAATTTCAGTTACCAGTCAAGATTCTCAACTATTCCTTTTCGTATCCCTTGTAGTGGTCTGGATGTGTTCTAGTTTATGAATGTTCCATTTCCTATATGACCCAGAACTAATTGTAAAACTCTTGATGTGGATTTGTATAGGAATAATATTCACCTTCTTTATTCATATATTGATTAATGCAACTTAAAATTATAGTAACATATTGTTGGTCCCATTATAGCAGTGAAACACATTGTTTCATGTCACTCAAACCCTTAATTTTTAAAAAAAAGATTTATTTTATTTATTTAATTTCCCCCCTCATTGTTTGTGATCACTGTCTGCTCTCTGTGTCCATTCACTGTGTGCTCTCTGTGTCTGCTTGTCTTCTTCTCAGGAGGCACC
>PVKH010032160.1:0-12213 GCA_004027955.1 Chaetophractus vellerosus | reverse complement strand
GTGTGTGTGTGTGTGTGTGTGTGTGAAAGAGAGAGAGAGAGAGAGATAGAGACACTATGTATGAAGAAGAGAAATGAATAAATGAGAGAGAGAATGTGAACCACCAAAGAAGCAACGAAGGGAGGTCATTGGTAACACTTAGCTCTGATTTGGATTCTCCTGGAAGTTAGGAATGCATTAGCTTCAGCTCTGTTGGTGGCAGGGAATAGAACTTGGAAAGGTTTTATTACTTTCTTTCAAGATTTAAAATATTCTTGCAAATTCATCCATTGGTGCTTTAGCTATTGCTGGTTATAAGGAAGAGAGGCTTCCTAAAGTTAGCTTCAACAGAGGGAGGCTTATTGTGAGGATACCACAGGTGATCTCAAAAGCATCTACTTGGAACTGGGAAGTCAGAATCCAAAGTTGTCCTTTCTCTCATCTCTCAAGGACTGCAAGGTCTCTAGGTCTCCTTTGTGCCGTGTTGCTGGGATTCCTCTACTTGCACATGGCTGAAAATAGCTGATCTGGTCCTAACTTATGATTTTCCATTCAAGTACGCATTGTCCTCTGATACTATTTCTTAGGGCTCCCCCACCCCCCACTTCACTTTTTTTTTTTTCCCCCTCTGTGACTCCAAACTCCAGCTTTCTGCTACTTCTCTGGCTCCTTCCTCTTGGTTTCCTTGCCTGCTCCTCCTCTTTCTTCCACTCCTCCAATTGATAGCTCCTCAGGGCCTGTCCTGGGTCATCTTCCTTTTCCTTATACTCTCTCCTTAGGTCTGTGGCTTTCAAACTTTTTTTTATGCACAAGAATCATCTGGGAAGCTTGTTAAAGCAGATCTGTGGGCCCTTACTCCCTAGATATTCTAATTCAGTGGTCCAGGGTGAGACCTGGAAATCTATATCTTAATTTGCCAGCTGATCCAGATGCAGTGACAAAACTGGACAAGCTGCTTTTATTCATTCTTGTGACTTTAGATATTGATAACCTACCAACTCCTTCATGGGCTCTGAAACTTAAGCTCCTTCAGCTTCATGGTCATTCCTCCTGTGCTCCCCACTCTTGGCCCCGAACACATCCTCCTTCAGCCTTCCCCCATTTGAATAAATGTTTACTCCCATCCACTCATTTGTTCAAGCCAGAAACCTACGAGCCAATTCTCGTTTTCACCCCCACATCCACACATCACAGACTCTTGGTGGATTCTCCCTCTGGTTCTACCCATTTCTCTCCCCCACAATTCTTTCTCCTTAGTTCAGGTCGCTATCATGCACTTTAATATTAGGTTCTGATTTAACTTATCTTATTCCATTTTGCTCCCCTCTAATCCAGTTTCCCAGAATAATCTTTTACAGAACATAAATTGGAACCTGTCATTCACTCCCTGATTTGCTCAGCCCATGAGTGGCTTGAGTCTGTGACTGGAGGCAGGGCCAGGCACGTGCAGTGGATGGGATCAGGGTGGGATGATACCGCACAAGCTTGACCTTCTTGGTCAATGAGTGAGCTACGAGTGCGACCAATTTCAAAGAAGTGGGGGTGTATCTGGGGAGGCATACCATAATTGTCAATTGCCGCTCATTTAAGTCTTAGTTTACCATCTTTCACTGAAACAACTTGGGTGCTATGTAAGACCTATGAAACAAAATGGGCTAGATGTTCCTTAATTCTTTGGCTTTAAATGGCTCCTTGTGTTTAGATGTTAAATAGTAAAATCAGGCTATGTTTAATTACTTTGGGGGAAGAAAGACACGTTCTCTTTTTAGCCCAGGTATCATCTGGGCGCTTTCTGTCCCTTAGAGAACTAATTAACCTTGGTGAGAACCCACAAGCCCATGACTTTTGGAAATCCAAAGTCCTGCCCAAATTTTCTGCTAATTCCCTGGGGTGGAGTTCGGGGAGAGGCTATGTGCTTCTTCTTCCTGGTTGTTTGTGTTTTATTGTGGTGTCAGCTCTGACCCAAACTCCTTTGCTCACTGATAGAGCAATCCACCCCACCCCGTGTTTTGTTAGCTTGTAGAGTTTACAGTTAGTGGAGAAGTCACATGGTGGGACTCCTGTCCTCCAGAGGTCTCCCAAGTCTACCTCTCATCCCCACTCCCTCCTCCTTCCCGTGAACTCCAGATTCCTTCCCTCTATAACAATCGATACTCCCCACTTCCTCTCTTAAATTTATAAACCCAGACCCATTAAAGTGCAGAGCAGAAGGAAGGATTTTGTAAGTAGGGAATCCACACTCCTTACATGTTAGAAATACAAACATGCAAAAGAGTCATAGGTCCACGCCCAGGTTTGCGGGTCGCTGGTGACTATTGCCATAGCCCTGGGTTCTGGTTTCAGAGCGGAAGACTCAGAGCCTTTTTACCAACTTGTCCATGAGTGATCAGACCCTGGGAAACTGGTTTCCTTTTGCCCAAACGCACATGAGATTCCCACACTGGAAAATCATTTTAGTGATTTGTAATGACAAGCAGACTGGATGCTGGCTTTTTCTAGCTCACTTCCAATTGGGAAACCTTGAAAAACTGTGACCTCTGTTTTGAGAACTTTGCCAAACTGAGTCTTGTAGACAGACATTGAGTTACAGTCAGTACTTCCTGCAGAGAGTTAAAGAATGTAACTTTGGCATTTCCCCTGCTCCTCCCCTCCCCCCTTTTTTTTCCTTCCCCCACCTCCCTTTTTTTTTCCTTTTTTTTTCTTCCCCCTGCTTTTTAACGGCCTTTCTGTATCTCTTATCTTAGCCTTCAGGGATCAAGGCTAGGATTGAACAGCATGGGCAAGTGATCTGACCGTTGCGCTGAGTGGCTGGAATGTCCGTTTCCTGTGAGTGGACTGAGTTTCAGAGCGTAGAGCTTTAAAATATTGTGCCCCTGTGAATCTACCTGACAAAATAAGTACTTGAAGAGAATATTTATTTTAAAGAAACAAGTGCCCTGTGATCATGCTGAAGGGACCTCACCCTTTTTAACCTCAGGGTTTTGGAGATGTCAGAAACACACAGTGAACTGTGACCACGGCCTGCCACAGTGGCCTTCATGTTTGCTCATTTGATCTTTGAAGCAGATCCATGAAGAAGGCAATTATCCCCTTTTTTATAGATGAGGAAACTGAGGCCCAGAAAGGTTAAAAATTCCCTCATCAAAGGGCAGAATAAAAATTCACAGCCAGGCTGTCTGGTTTTTACCACTATCCACTGTGCACTTCCTAATCATTTTCAGGGGACAATCCTTACTGAAAAGTGAACTCTTCTTGTTTGTTTCTCAAATTACTTGACTGGACTGATGTCATATTGGGCAGACTTAAACTTGACCAACAAACCACAATTCCTCGTTGTTCCTGTTCTCACAAGTAACTGAAACTGTTTCCCCAGCAGCAGTTCTTTGCAATACAGGCAGCCAACGTAGTGTAAAGTTCATTATTTCCAGTGTGTTACAATGCTTTTTTTAAAGGAAATTTGTTCATACTCAGTTTAAAAGGGGACTGTTTTAATGTTGAACTTTTCCTCTAATCTACATACCTATTCCTTTTTCTTACCTCAGCCCCAAAATGTTCTCCAAATGCCTGAAGACTGTTCCATGTGGATGTCCTGTTTCCTTTGAACATGTTCCCAACTGAACTCTTCTTTTGTCTCTCTACAAACGGGTTCCCTGTCCTACTTCCTCATTCTGCCAGCAGCGCCACTCTTCTTCTAGTCACCCGACCTTTGAGTCACCCATGACTCCCTTTTCTCCATGATGCCCTGTGTCCAAGTTCTTCTTGCTGTTTTTAACTGTCCTGCTCACCTCTGGTGCACGATCTCATCTCCTGGCCTCGTGTATTCCAGCAGCCCCCTAAGGAAGTCCTTTTTTAAAAAAAAAATTTTCAGGAAACTTTATTTCAACTTCAAAAATTAAAATAAAAGACAAAAGGCAGCTTAACAAATTGTACGAGCATTATTCTTAAAAGTTCTGTCTGGGCATATTTATCTCATTTATTCCTAAAAAACAAACTCAGTTGTTTCTCCAGTGTTCATAAAGGTACATAACAGAGCACAGATTGGGTAAATGACATGACCAAGGTCTCTGTGTTAATGAAGAACATGAAGAAAAAAAAATGTTTAATCATATTCATATCTCATAAAACTAAACCCCATATTCTTTTTTTCTTTTTACCTTTAGCATGTACCTTCTTGGCCTTTGCTACAAAAATATTACAATATTACTGTTAACTATAGTCTGTAAGTTATGTTAGTGTATCTTTTCCATGTACCACCATATTCTTAACACCTTTTAGTAGAAGATCATTCTTGTATTTATATTATTAACCACAATCCTCATCTACCACCAAAATCACTATGTTATACAGTCCCTAGATTATCCTTTAGCTGTCTTTCAATGAACATTAACCTCCCTAGACTGCCCCTTTTAGCTCCAATCACATTTAGTGTTTGTTATACTCATTATAATGTGCTATCATCAACTCCATCCATTACTGCATATTTACAGTTGACCTTATTAAACATTTTACATCAGCTCCCCCATGGCAACCAACATCTGTCTCCTACTAACCTATACTCTATAGTTCAATTCCATAAGTTTACTCATTGTATTTGGTTCATATCAGTGAGACCATACAATATTCGTCCTTTTCTGTCAACATAATGTCCTCAACTTGACCTGTAGTTCTCTCTCTGCCAATCCATCCTCCACCCTATGCCCAGATGAATCATTATCACCATGTCAGGCTTCCACTTACTCCATCCCTGGCTTCCAACAGAATCAAAGTCCAAATTTCTCCCCTCTTCATTCAGGGATTTCCCCATCTTAATAAAATGCCCATTGTAGTCCTTCAGACAACCTCAAAACATTCTGCCAATACAGGTCCTCTACTCCCTGGGGTTTGGGCTTTCTTCCAGCAGTGTTACTGCTTCTTAATCCCTCCAGCCTGGTCCTAACACAAGCTTCAATGCCTAGCCATGTCCCTCCTTCTCTGTGAAGCCTCCTTTCTCCATATGCCACTTTCTGTGGTCCTGTTTCAGTGCTATTTGTTTCGACATGCACAGTCTGTGAGCTTTGCATTACAACGGAACTGTTTCATGCTTGTGTCTTTGCTTCTTTAGGAATGTGAGGTCTTAGAACTCAGGGAGTGTTACTTAATCATTAAAAAAAAATCTCTCATAAATACTAAACCTGGAATTATCCCACAATAGACTCTCAGCAATTATTTATTGAATTGAATTGTCACTGTCATCTAGTTATCTTTAGGTGGCCCATTATAGCTTAATGACTTCAAACGTGACTGTCATAGGAATGTACTGCACTTCTCCCAGTATTGCCTCCTGTTTGAAGATGAGATAGTCATTTTCAGATGCTTGGCTGATGGCTTTTCCCAGGCTCATATCCAGGCAGAGCTCTGCTCCCACCCCAAGACCCCAAAGCATTGGAGCCATTAGCAACTCAATTATCGGTTGGCATTCTCTTCTCTCATTGCTATCTTTTAAGCATTTAATCCTAAGGAGATAGCTTGGATGCCATGCTAGATGCAGGGGTATGATGTGATGAAAAAGAGTGAGAGGTCTCCTGAGTCCCATCTACCAGGGTTTGAACCCTGGCTTCTTCACTTACTAGCTATATGACCTTTGATACCATTCCTTATTCATAAAATTGGGGTAAAACTAATGCCTGGGTTGTGGGGGCATTAACACCTGGCTAATCATGAGGATTAGATTAGATAGTGGGGGCCGGCTCAATAGCCCAGTGGATAGGACGCCGGCATACCACATGGGAGGCCCCGGGTTCAGTTCCCGGGGACCTCTCCTAGCAGGCAGACTGCCTTGAGAATGGCAAGCCGCCATGGGCGGGCTGGAGCCGCCGTGGGCAGGGCAAGAAGCTGCCACGGACAGGGCAAGAGCCGCCACGGGCAGGGCAGGTCGCCCGCGGATGGAGCGCAGCCAGCCACCCGCGAACTGAAAGCCGGCCGTGAACGGACGCAGAGACCGCCCACAAGCGGGGAAAGCTGCGCCTGCGCAGTGACCACTCTCGGCGTGTCGCCGCAGCGGGGGAAAGGGGAGATATGTAATAAAATAAATAAATCTTTAAAAAAAAAAAAAAAGATTAGATAGTGCACTTTACAAGCTTCTCACAGTGTCTGGTACTTAGTAAACAAACAATTATTTTTTAGTTTGATTGCTGTGTTTGATTATTAATGGCTTAATTTTAACGTTATTCTTCAACCTCACTCTCCACAGTCCAGTGGAGTTAGGTCACAAGGAAAGATAAAAAAAAACAGAAGACATGAGGTCTCCAACGTATCTGACTGTAGCTGGCTAAAAGCCTTTTTTTCTGGCAAAGTGACTGATTAACCATGAGTCAGAGGAGGTGGGCTGGCAGGAGGGACAGGTACTTTGTTCCTATCCCCTTCCCCACCCCATGTGGTTGGACTGCTTAGAAACTTGATGATGCTGTAGAAATGGAGGTAGCTACAGTTTTGCTTATACTTGACCTCATGTTGCTTTTAGCTGGGACTAATTCAAGCAAATTTAATTAACCTATTTTTATTGAGCACATACTGTTTGTCAGGCACTGTGCTAAGTGCTGGGTTGACATAGCAGGGATGATTTGGACAAGAACCCTGCCCTCATAGAACTCCTTATCTTCTGAGAGGACAGACAACAAACAAGAAAAGAAAGGAATAGATAAAATATTACAGACTGTGATCAATTCTAAGGAGAAAATAAGAGGATAGAGCCTTACTGGGGGAGTCTGTTTTAGTGGGTGATCAGGGAAGGTCTCTCTGAGGAGGTGACATTTAAACCAAGACCTGGAAGAGGGTAAGGAGTGGCCTTGGTGGGTTGGGTGGGGGTAAGGGCAGGGGGTAAGAGGGGGGAATATCAGAGGGAACAGGAAGCACAAAGGCTGAGGTGAGAAGTCTAGGAACTGTCCTGGTTAGTGCAAATGGCCACTGCAAACGTGCAGAGTTAAGACAAGCAGTTGGTTGGAGAATCAAGGGGTGTGGTTTGCAGGGATTGTACAAATATATACCATAACCTCTCAAAAATGGTCTACAAAACGCTCCTCAACACGCTTGGGGGGAGTATGTGATGTGCCCCTGGAGTGGGACTGTTGGAAGAATGGCAGAGGCTGGGGTGTGTGTGATTGAATAGACCTTATGCCCTCCACCTCCCCAAATCGGGAAGCGCCACTTGCACAATCGACTCAGATTCCTTGGGGATTTGGAAACATTTACTTTTCAATTAAAAATTTCAGTGTCACATAGGCACACTATAGGAACATGGAATTCTGTCAATCGATGAAAACATTAGAACAGACATTTGAGGATGAGTCACTGCTTATTTGGATGACTGTGTGACCCACTTGAATAAATACTGTTTTGAATAGGAAAGTTACTGTTCACATACTTTTAAAGTTATTTAGAGACGACTTCTGAGACGTCTAATTTTTAATGCCTGTGGATGTTGTCCTTTTGTTAGAGAGGGAGTGTAAGGTAGAGAAGAGAACAGCTTCTGGCATTCAGGAGTCCTGAGTTTGAGTTCAAACCGCACTATGTGGCTTTGGGTGGTGGACCATGAATCTGTTACCTTACATGGCAGAAGGGACTTGGTAGAGGTGACTAAGATAAGCACCTTGAGATGGGGACGTTATTCCAGATTATCTGGATGGGCCCAGTGTAATCACATGGGTCCTTAGAAGTGGAGAATCTTTCCTGCTTGTGATCAGAGGGAGATGTGACTACAGAGAAAGGTTTAGAGAAATAGCTTTGAAGATGGAGGAAGGGGAGAGCCAAGAAACTGGAAAAAGCAAGGAAACAGATTCTCCTCTAGAGCCTCCAGAAGGAACCAGCCCTGCTGATACTTTATTTTAGCCTGGAGAGACCCGTGTCAGACTGTGACCTTACAGAACTGGAAGACAGTAAATTTGTGTTGTTTTAGGTCACTAAGTTTTCTAATCTAGTAGAATGGGGATACTCCTCTAAGGGCTGTTGGGCAGGGTAAACGAGTTACTGTGTGCAATGAGCTTGGAGTCGTTCCTGGCCATTGCAAGAACTTTGTAAGTGTTTGCTGTTGTTATTTTGCCTTAACAGATGGGTAAGAAGAGGGGTATGCAGAGGGGAGATGGAGGAGCATCCAGGGACAGCAGGCTACTGTGCCAGGAAGAGGAAGAGGGGGGACCTCACTGGAGTGGTGGGAGCACTCAGGGGAGAAGCAGCAAATAAAGCTGTTTAGGAGGAAGGAGCCAGGTGATGGTGGCCCTGAAAGCTGGACCAGCGTGCCCCACGCCTAGTGTACTAAAAGATTCATCAGGTAGGAGGCAGGATGATACTTTAACTGGGAAGGCAGGTCTCATTTTTGAGCAATGACTCTAGAATCGTCTCCTCACTCACTTTGTCTCCTCTATCTGCCTAACCTGAGTGGTCTTGCTTCTAGCCAAGATCACTTCCCTATCCTTTGCACTCCCTGTCTCCACCCACTGGCGTGTTTGGATTTCAGGGACCACCCCTAGTACTTTCCTGGTACTGGAGCACCAGGACTCAGCTTCTCTAGGGATACAATATTGGTACTCATAGGGATACTAAGTGGTAGCTGTAGCTGGCTCTCCTGTTTGGACAGTCATAGTTACCTGTTTCTTCAAAGCCAGTCATCTGCTTCTTCTCTGTCCCCACTGAGAGAGGAGCAGAAACCATAGCTGTGTGGCTTGGCAGGGCCCCATAGGCTAATGGTGGGCCCCAGGCTGAGCCACAAGCCAGCCCCTTCAGGCCTTTAGTATTTGGGGTCTGTGGCCTTTCAGCACATAAAGCTAGTCTCTGAGCAGACAAGTCCTCAGAACCTTCAGGGTTGTTGGAGAGACTGATCCTGACACCTGAAAGGAACATAGCCCAATCAGGTGGGGGTAATTTAAGCAGAAATGGGAATCTGTGTCTTCCAGACCAGCTGCCCTTCCCTGTACTTTCTTCTGCTGCCTTTGGGAATCCCTCTTCCCTCACAGACATTCAGACTGTGCTTGCTGACTTTGGGATACCCAGGGCCTCTTAGGGAACCCAGCCAGGCCTTCCTTCCTAAGAGCTTTATCTCCTGGCCCTTCCCTTCCCTCAGTCCACTTCCTCTTATTCCTGCCATTTTTCTTACTACCTCAAAACTTAGGTGATAGAGTGTCAGTCTCTCTAGGGCCCCTTCTCTGCTACATTATGTGATAAGTGAAATTGTGCAAAGGGACAGGTAGGTGATAATGAATGAATTTATTACCCCTCTTCCTGTCATAAAGGAAGGGGGCAAAGGAAAGGGTACCAGCTTGTTTGTCTTTGGGGGAAGTCATCTGCTTCTATTCTCATCTGAGAAACAGATACAGTAATACTTTCCCCACCTCAAAGGGTTGTTGTGATTAGGAAGTCATTCATTAATTCATTCATCAGTTATTTATTAAGTACTTACCAAGTGGCAGGCATTGTGCCATGCAGTCAGTAAAAGTTAGTCATGAAAAAGACATAGTGTCTGCCCTCTCTCTTGGAGACAGATAACAAGCAAGAAACAGATGCATACATGGTGACATCACTGGCTTGCCGCACAGTCAGTGCTCGCTGAATGAGAGATGGTTCTGGCCATTGGGTGGGTGGGAGACCCTTGAGAGGACTTTGTCTTCCCTGAGCCTGCATCACACAGGCTCTGCCCCAGCTTACAGCTGGCCTCTAGGTGGTATGTGTACCTTCTAGATCTTTCCAGTGGGTGCTTTTCTTAGAATGAGGCAAGGCTGAATAATGTCCCTCCTGTCAGGTGACAGTGGCTCCCAGGTACTGCTTCCCCATACTGTGCACAGGAGGGGAGGAACTTGGCTTTTACAGGAAATAGCAGGAGTTTTGGTAACTGTCAACTGTATCAGTTACTTGGGGGAGTTACTGGAGATTTAGAATTATTGCGAAGCAGTTTGAGTTCCTTAAAATTGTATTCTCTGGAGCGAATGTGACTCAAGTGGTTGAGCAACTGTTTTCTACATGGGAGGTCCCGGGTTCTGTCCCTGGTACCTCCTAAAAACAAAAACAAACAACAAGCAAACGAACAAAAAAACCAACTCAGGGGAGCCGATGTGGCTCAGTGGTTGAGCGCCGGTGGCTTCCTTCATAGGAGGTCCTGGGTTCAATCCCAGGCAGCCCCGGTACTTAAAAAAAAATTATATTCTGAGTAAATTCAGGGTACTAGTGGTTGTGCATGGGTCTAGCTATGGATTTACTTCATTTAAACTTTCACCTTAGAATCGCTCAGGGCTCTTGGAAGTATAGCTCTAGCTTACCCTCTCCCTTCTCTGCCTTATTGCAGCTGAGGAAACAGAGGCTTGCAGAGGCTCGGGCCCCAGGTGGTAGACTCAGCAATAGAACCCATTCTCTTCTTGCACACACCCTTGCTGCTTCTCTCAGAAAGGGGCAGAGTATTTATTTTAAAAGTTTGCAGGATGCATATTTAGGAGTCAAGATGTAGAAGTTTGCTGGCAAAAGGAGGAAGGATGTGCGATTGTGGTGTGTGAGATTGTGTGTATGTGTTTGTTGCATTTGTGTTTGTCGCTCTTAGGGGATATGGGTTATTCCATTTCAACTCTCCCTGAAGGGCTAACCAGCAAACCACTTAGCTGATACCTGCTCTTGTTAGAACCCTCAAACTAGTCTTCACTGTCATGTGCAAAAGCTACTGTTTCTCCCACCGGATGCTTGCTTAATGGGGCATTCGCAGATTGTTTTGTCAGGATGGGAGGACCCACTATAACTGGCACTCTTTGAAAAGAATATCCAGGGGAAATTATATCCTGTAAGATTGCATGCTAAATAAGGGTTAAATAGTTTAGGCCCTAGATGACTTTGGGGCTCAGCCAAACCAGTGTGGCAAATTTGTGTTTTCTCTTTTTTCCTGAACATTCATGTGACAAAACCCCACCTCCTGTTTGTCTCCACCCTCTCCTCTCAAAGCTCTTTGTTCACTTGTGGCATAAAAATAAAAAACATTGCGGAAACTGAGCCTATCATCAGACTGACAGTCAAAACCTGAGCTCTTAAGAACCTGAATTTCTGACAGGTAGCAAATATAACTTTCTTTTTTGAAAAGTTATTCTTTTTTGTTTTATTAGACTGAAATAGCTTTTCTGTGGATGTGTTTTCAAAGGATAGTCTATTCTCAGGAGAGGTGTAATGCTTGTACTGGTTCAATTATTTCTATCTTAAATGAGTATAGCATGGGATGGTGCTAAACAGCTGGTTTAAAATATAGAGCTTTGAACCCTTTGGGCTTTGCCTTGTGACATCGACTCGTGAAGAAGTGCTGAGATTTATACCAATTTTCCATGGTAGATACTGCTTCATTCCTTTTTTCCTGGTTTCTTTCAGTTTCATAGTTGAGTATCAAGTTGAGTATCAATCATATGCCTGCGAACTGCATGTGATTCTTCTTAGAGAAAAAAAAACTATCAGAGGAAGGAAATAGAAAGCAGATTAAAAAATAGCTCATATGTAGTGGAAAGAATCAACAAAAATGAATCGTAAAAGTGATTCAAACAAAATGTATTAATTGGATTGATGAAGAGTAAATAATAAATTTATGTGTTTGTGTGCATAAAAAGACCTACAGATGTGATCACTGGAACACTTGTTTGCTGGAGTCAGACTTACTTGATAGTTTTATTTATTTATTAATTTTTAAAATTTTTTGAGGTACTGGGGCTGGGGATTGAACTGGACACCTTGTATGTGGGAAGCCGGGGCTTATCTACTGAGCCACATTGGCTGCTCCGAGTTGGTTTTTTCTTTTCTTTGCTTATGTTTAGGAGGCACAGGGACCAAACCTGGGACCTCCTATGTGAGAAGCAGGCGCTCAACCGTTTGAGCCACATCTGCTCCCATGATAGTGTTTTTTAACTGCAAGGTAGCTAATGTAATGCAAAATCAAAGAGTGTTTATTTTCTACAAGGGAAGTACTTTTATTTTTATTTATTTATTTATTTATTTTTTTTTTTTAAAGATTTTATTTATTTTATTACATATCTCCCCTTCCCCCCGCTGCGGCGACGCGCCGAGAGAGTGGTCACTGCGCAGGCGCGGCTTTCCCCGCTTGTGGGCGGTCTCTGCGTCTGTTCACGGCCGGCGCTTGATTCAGTTCGCGGGTGGCTGGCTGCGCTCCATCCGTGGGCGACCTGCCCTGCCCGTGGCGGCTCTTGCCTGTCCGTGGCAGCTTCTTGCCCTGCCCACGGCGGCTCCGGCCCG
>PVKH010032159.1:0-12240 GCA_004027955.1 Chaetophractus vellerosus | reverse complement strand
TAGTAATATACATGTCCTTAGGCTTTCCCTTTCAACCTCTGTCATACTCATATAATAGCTCTGCTAGTCACAAACAGCATGATGAGCTCTCACTATTACCATTTATTTCCAAAGATTTACTAACAGTCTTTTAACCAATTCTGCACAGATTAACCCTCAGCTTTTCATTCTCTACCCTCATTCTTATTTTCTGGTGACCTATATTCTAACTATTAATTCCATGAGTTTACATAACTTATATAGTTCATGATAGCATTCTCATACAGTATTTGTCCTTTTGTGTCTGGCTTGCTTCACTCAACATAATGTCCTCCAGTTTCATCCATGTTGCCATATGCTTTACGATTTCATTTCTTCTTACTGCTACATAATATTCCATCATGTCTATACACCACAATTTGTTTAACATTCATCGTTTGATGGGTTGTTTCCAACTTTAGGCAATGGTGAATAACGCCATTATGAACATGAGTGTGCAGATGTCTGTGTCACTGCTCTCGGTTCTTCTGGGTATATACCTAGTAATGGTATTGCCCGGTCACGTGGCAAGTCTACAGTCAAATTCCTTAGAAACTGCCAAACGATCCTCCTCAGTGGCTGTGCCATTCTACATTCCCACCAACAGTGAATAAGTGTTCCTATCTCTCCACATCCTCTCCATACTTTTTAATAGTGGCCAGTCTAATAGATGAGAAATGATATCTCATTGAAGTTTTTATTTGTATTTCCCTAATCACTAGTGATGTTGAACTTTTTTATGTGTTTCTTTGCTATTTTTATTTCTTCTTTGGACAATTGTCATTTCAAGTCTTTTGCCCATTTTTTAATAAGGTAATTTGTCTTTTTATTGTTGAGTTGTAGGATCTCTTTATATATCATGGATATTAAACACTTATTGGATATGTGATTGCAAAATATTTTCTCCCATTGATTTGGCTGCCTTTTCATCCTTTTGACAAAGTTCTTTGAGGGGCAAAAGTGTTTAATTTTGAGGAGGTTCCATTTATCTATTTTTCCTTTTGTTGCTCATGCTTTGGGTGTAAGGTTTAATAAACTACCACCTACCACAAGACCTTGAAGGTGTTTTCCTACATTTTCTTCTAGGAGTTTTATGGTTGTCGCTTTTATATTTAGGTCCTTGATACATCTTGAGTTAATTTTTGTATAAGATGTGAGATAGGGTTCCCATGAGATTCTTTTGAAGAGATTTCCAAGGATGGGAGGAATTCTTGATGCCCTCAGGTCTAATGAAAGGGGTTTCACTGGAAATCCTGCATTTTATTCCCTGTATTGAGGAGGGGGACAGAGTGGATGTGGGTCTGACTCCTGGTCAGGAAATCTGAAGGGTGGAAAATGGCTGACTAAGTGCTTGGTTTGAGAGCCAGAGAGTTCTACTGCACTGAGAAAGGTGTCCACTCTCCTGTGAGAGGCAGATTGATTCCTTTGGACCAGGATAGCTGTGTGGGAGGGGGGAGCCCTTTGAAATCCTGCCCTTGTGGACCCACCAGGAGGGCAAGGAACCCCAGCTTCCGGAGCATATGTCAGGTGGACTTCTGGGAACCACAAGTGGATTAGGAAGCCCAGGGAATCAAATGCTTTGACGCCACACAAATGTAGAGACAAAAAGGTCCTCAGGGCTGGGAATGTCTGAATGGAGGGAAAGTGCCCAAAGCCAAGAAAAGCCAGCTTTAAAACCAACCAGGCCAAGAGCACCCAAGACCACCCAGTGAGTGAAAGCTGTCTGATGCTCTCATCTCTCCTCCTGGCAAGGGGGGAGAAGGTGGGGGTGAGTAAGGAGCAGGGCAGGGGACCCGGCATCCTCCCCGAAAAGCAGTCACCACTGATTAAAAGGCTTAGTGGGGAAAAAAGTCTTATCCTTGAGTGAGGACCAAAGTGTTGATCAATATCTTGGATGGGACATTAAAAAAAAAAAAAAAGTCTGGTATGTGAATATATCTCAATAGAACTGGCTTAAAAATTCCAAATATGAGAAGGATTTGACAGGCCTTTGCTGGCTGAGACGTAGGAGCTCAGCGCCTCTAGGATCTGAATGTGACCACTGCTGTCAGCCAGCAAGGAAAGGAGGACCTCTGTCTAGAGCCGCAGGGAACTGGATTCTGTCAACAACCCAAATGAGCTTGGAAGCGTATTCTTCCCAGAGCCTACCAGTAAGGGCCCAGCCAGCCAACACCTTGAGTCTGGCTTCTTGAAACCAGAAGCAGAGAAACCAGTAGAGACAACCTGGACTTCTGACTTATAGAACTGTGTTGTTTTCAGCCACACACAAAAAAAATTTTTTAAAGGATTATTTTGGAAAATTTCAAACATCTGCAAAATTAGAGAGAATAAAATAATGAATCCCCATGTACCCATTGCTCAGCTTCAACAATTCTCAACTGGAGTTTTGATTAAGTTCGATTATTTTCCTCTGGTTATGGGAGGTATTTGTTGTATGTTTTAGACTGAATATTTTCTTTCTTTCTTTCTTTCTTTTTTATTTTTACCAGGAGGTCCCAGGGATCGATCCCAGGGCCCTCCCTCCATATGGGAGATGGACACCCAACCATTTGAGCCACATCCGTCACCTATTATTTTTAATTTCAAAATTGACCCTCTGCTTTATGACAAAGAGAATGTAGAAGTGTCTGTTACCTATGACTGGTCAGATAATATTTAAGTTCGATTATTTTCCCATGGTCTGATGCAATCAGCAAAGTTATTTACCGTGTTATTTAACTTGTTCTTCCAACCCCTGAATTTCCCATAAATTGAAAGATAGAGTAGTGGTTCTCAAAGATAACTCATTGTAATTATCCGGGGAGCTTTTAAAAATCCCAAAGCCCAGATAAACCCCAGATTACATCAGAAATGCTGGGGGGCGGTGTGTGAAACTGAGGCATTGGAACTTTTTAAAGCTTCTGAAATGATAACGTACAACCAAAGCTGAAAACCTTTAATCTAGAGTTTTGATTATATTTAAGTTCAATTATCTTCCTCTGGTTATGGGAGGTATTTGTTGTGTGTTTTAGATTAAATATTTTAAATTTCCAAATTGGCCCTCTGCTTTATGACAAAGAGAACGTAGAAGGGTCTGTCACCTACGACTGGTCAGAAGAGTTGAGAAGGCCCCGTTTTCTCATCTAATGGCAAGAGATGAATACCCCCCAGTGAAACAGCTTTAAAAGGACAATGAGAGGAAAATTCAAGTGTGTTTGGACATGCCACAAAGTGCCCTTGATCAATGCACCATCAACATGTAAATGGATAGGATATACCGAGACCGACACACACCAAACTATTACCAGCGGCACCTCTGGGAAGAGACTGACCTTGGGGTGGCAGTGGTTAGTGTGTGTGTGTCTACGAGGGATTTTAGTTTTATCACTCATGTTTAAATTTCAGATTGAGAATATAATCATGTATTAATTGTGGAAGCAAAGCTCATAAAAAGAAAATATGATAATGGTTTTTAATATTAAAATGTGTATCTTTCCATTATAAAAATATTATATAATCGCTCTAGAAAATTTGGAAAATAACAAAAGAAGGAAAAAGTCTAGTATAAATTTTCTCGCTCAAAGATAACCACTGTTAACATTTGGCATATTTCCCTCTGGACTTATTTTTAAATATTTTTTTAAAATTAGTTAATTTTGGACAAAATTCCTTCCCTTGATTTTTTAACCTCTCTCCTGCTGCCTCGTCATAACCACTAGATGTCCTTCTATTAATATTTGTTCTCTGCTCAGAAAAATTCAATAACATCTTTTAATAATAACTCATAACAATTAACATTAATTGATCACTTACTATATTCCAGGTACTATGTTAGGGGCTGTATCGCCTATAATTATTACAAAAACTTGATGAAGTGGCCTCTTTTATTGTACCCACTTTAGGTGATGAGGAATCTGGGGCTTGGAGAAGATAAATATCTTGTCCAAAGATGTAGCAATGTCCAATTCCTTTACCTAGCTAAGAGGCTGGGATGAAGCTGTCCAAGAAAAATTCTCCTCTCTGAAGCTGCAAGTATCTTAGAATAAAAAAAGTTCTGCAAAGTCCTAAGTTAAGCAGTGAGCCAAGAGCAACAGGGTGGGCAGATTGGAGGGAAGCAGGGAGCTCAGAAGCTGGTACTGAGAGCCACAAAACAGAGCCAAGGAAGCTGCAAACCAGGGAGATGAAAGCAGGGGTGGATGCGTAGAAGGGGCAAAAGTTTCTAGGCTAACTCCTGGGGCAGTCTATATTTAACATGCCAAGATGGGCAGGTGCAGGTGGAACCAATCCATTTTAATATACTGCTTAGCACACAATGCCAAGCAAATACATTCTTTAATTTTTTGCACCATTGCTGCCCCGGAGTTGTTGTCGACATTCATTTGTCTGCCTTCCCCGCCTCCTGACTGCCCTCCCCAGGAAAAGCCAGCAGAGCTAGTTTGTCAAGGACAGTCTCTTTTCTTTTCCTGAGTACTCTGGAGAAAATAAAGGATTTCCTTTATGAAGAGCTATTCCTGGTGGGGATAATCATGACTTCTGACCTGTGGATTTGTGCATCTAGAGCAGGGGTTCTTAACCAGGGGTCCACAGACCCCCTTTGTGGAAAGATTTCAGGGGGTCCGTAAGCTTGAATTGAAAATTCAAAAAAACATTATTCTTGTGGGGCGTGTTGGTGCAGGTGTGATATATTTATTAAATAATACACAGTATAGTGTGGACTTAGTAAGGGGTCCGCGGTTTTCACCTGACTGGCAAAGGGGTTTGTGGAACAAAAAAGGCTAAGAACCCTTGCTCTAAGGAGATTTTGTTTAGCTAAAAGTCTTGAAGAAATGCTCCAAATTGCAAACGACATCACTGTCCTATGTCTGTTTCTCAGTTATAGTTACATTATAGTTACCATTGAAAGAAGAAAAACAATAAGATGTAGCACCACTGCCTTCTACAAAACAGAAAAAAATCTTAAGGATTTTGAAGAGGCAAAAGCTATTCCTTTAAAATATTATTTTATTTTTTTAATTATAGAGAACAGCTAGTTAACCCAGGAAACTTTTGACATATTTTTCTTGGTATTGCCAGGCAGAGCTATTTTGGACAAGTGGCAGCAGAGGGCACTCTTTTTACAGATTATCAGAGCTTTTCTTCTCACAGGGAAACATCGGTTGTTGAAATCCCTTTATGTATACTAGTTTGTGGCTCCTCGTTAAAAAATATATAGATAGCTGGCTTGCTTTTATTGCTAATCCCCTGTTCATTAATACTGAAACTGTGTATTATTCTGTTCCCTTGAATAATTATCACTTATTTCTCCTTAAGCATGTTAACTTCCTGTTTCACCGTGGAAATTTTAAAGCTTGTGCCCAGAAAGCTAGGGCTTTTCTTGCCTTTCTGCTCTCCAGCTTAGGTACTTTCCCCTACTGGAGGACCACGAGCCATTTTTGGAGCATGCCAGGAGAGAAGGAGACTTTGGTTGTGCTCTCTGCCGTGGATGGGCCACAAACGCCTCTGACACTCCTTCCTCTTCTTCGTTCCTTGTCTCCCCTCCTCTCCCACATCCCTCCTTCTTCTCCATGCCTTTCCTCGCTGTTCCATACTCCCATTGTTCCCCCTCCACCTCCAGAGTCAGGGGCTTCACCATCCTAACTTTGCATGCATGGTGGGCAGCCTCCAAGTTGCCACCGGGGATCCCTACCTCTGTCCTACACTCCCTGCAGCCCCTGCTGCTCGGAGCGGGAATGACCTGTGTAACCCACCAGGATATTGTGCTAATGTCAGTGTGCGACTTCCCAAGTGAAGGTCACAAAAGACACCGTGGCTTCCACTGTGCTCCCTCTTGGATCCCTGAGCCGGATGCCATGTTGTGAGGATGCCCAAGTCGTCCTGTGGCAACAAACTGCGCTCCTGCCCAGCCGGCCCTGACTGCGAGGGAGCCACCTGGGAAACAAACCCTCCAGCCTCAGTAAGGCCTTCGGGGGAATGCAACCCTGGTGGACGTCTTCCCTACAACCTCATAGGAATCCCTGAGCCAGAACCACCAGCTAAGTTACTTCTGAATTCTTGACCCATGGAGGCTGTGAGACGCTTATTGTTTAAGACAATACGGTTGGGGCAATTTGTTATGTAGCAACAGAAAACCAACACTCCTCTCATCCTGCCTGCTGACACATTTAACATGGCTGTGTTTGCAGTTTAATGTCCTTGTGATGACAACTCTACAGTGGCTTGTCAGTAATTTCACAATAAAACCCAAAATCCCCTGACATGCCCACAGCATGCCTCTCAGCCTCGCTCCGTCCACTCTCCTTTCCTCCCCCATCTCTCCACTAGACACAGTGCACTCCCCTATACATGGAGGGATAAAAGTGCCAGTAAAATATAGGCTGCCCAGTTAATGTGAATTTTGTATAAACAACAAATGAATAATTTCTGTTGTTACATAATATTTGGGACATACTTATGCTAAAAATATTGCATGGGACATACTTATTCTAAATAGTTACTCATTATTTCTCTGAAACTCGAATTTAACTGGGCATTCTGTACTTTTATTTGCTAGATCTAGCAACCCTACATGTGTGAACTACTTTCTACTCCATGTTCATCCCCCTGCCTGGACCACCCAGCTCTCCTTGGCTACCTTCAAGTCCTGCAAGATTCAACCCAGACATCACTGCCTCTAGAAAGCCTACGTGGCACTCCCGCACCCTCAGGAGGGCCTGCTGTAGGCTCTCACCTCTCTATCACACCACACACAATGTAATTCTTAACTTGCCTGTCTTCAGTACTAGACACAGAACTTCTGGAGCTCAGGCACTGTCTCATTCACCACGTAGCTTCAGTGCCAAGAAACAGCATAAACATGGCTGACACTGACTGGGCCCTCACTATGATCTAGTCTCTGTTCTAAGATATTTACATGTATTAACTCATGGAATCCTCACATCAAACTGAGGAAGATACTATGAAAGGAATCTGAGGCGTGGAAAGGTTATCCAACTTTCCCACGCCCACTCTCAGCGTGGCTGGGATTCAGAGCTGGGGATACTGCCTCTTATGGTGTTTGATGAGTCCTTATTGAATGGCGTCAAGAACTAATTATCTAACTACGTGCCTTCGTGCTAGATAAGTTCCTTCAAACAAGGACCAGGTTAAACTTTTTCTTCTCTGCCTCTTGCCTTTTCACCACCTCCAGTCACCTCTACCTAGCACAAAGCCCGGTGCCTTCCTCATGGGTGAGCAGGAAGGGGTCGTTCTGGTCTGTTCCCCCCTCCTCAGATCCAAGTTCCACACTTCCCTCAGGGAGAATGGGCACATGCCTTAGGAAGACGAACACGCACGTGAACACGCAGTGAGGGGCATGTGCCAATAGAGCACGCGGTTACCAGCATGTACTCTAGAGTGAAACTTCCTAGGCTCCTATCTCAGCTTTCCTTCTCACTAGCTGTGTGGACAAGTCCTGCGCCTTGGATTCTTTCTCTGTGAAATGACGATAATGATAGTTCTTAACCCATAGGATGTTCTTGAGTAGTAAATATGGGCCTGGGACAGAATGTGCTCAACAAGTGCCAGCTGTGACGGTGTAACTGTCACTGCGCTCAGCCCGCATGGGCCGGGCGCCCCTAGGAACTCCCGTGACTCCCTCATGGCCCTTCCTCTCTGTAAAGACTTAGAAAGGTATGTCTGCATCCATAGCCTCTGGGGTTTCAGGGCCGAGGCTTAGAGATCCAAATTAAGAAAGCAAAGTCAAAGGAAGGAGGCTGGGCCCAGGCTGGGACAGCAGCTGCGCTCAGGCACTGACCCGCGGCCCGCCCTCCCTGCGTGCTGTGCAGAACAGGCTGTTCTTTACTCCAGACCCGCAGCTCTGCATGGGGAAAACTGCACACTCACTGTCAGGGTCTGCAGCCCCAAAGGCCTGCACGGCTCTCTGGCACTTGCCTGAAGAAAACTGTTTACCTCACAAGGGGCCTGACATACACAAGAACCCTGGTGTCTTGTTAGGGTGGGTCTCCCAGCCTGACTTAGTCATGGGGATGATGACTTACTGCCTGCCAGGCACTGTGCTGGATGCTTTACGTCTATAACCTCACAAATTCCCCCCCCTCAACAGTACTATAAGGCTTAGAAAAGGAAACAGTAATTTGCCACACCATACAGCTAATAAGTGAATACCCAGCTTTTGAAACCTCTGTTTTTGATGTCTATGGTATAGAAGTAGACCCTTCAGCTGCTCCACCCTGTGAGAGCGTCTCAGTATACAACTATTCTGTAAAGTCTATGACAAATGGGGAAAAGATTAAGTGGCTTGCATCAATGTATAATAGAAATAATTAACATCTATATAGTACTTGTATCTGTTAGAGTTCTTTGGTTGCAAGCAACAGAAACCAACTCTGCCAAGTTAACAAAATAAATTATTGAAAACATAACCGTGTGGGTCACGCAATCCAAGGAAAAGACAGTAACTAGGCAGGGTGTGCCTTACAAAGATCAAGGATGCAGAACCTCCTTAGAGGTGAGTCTGCTTCCATCATTTTGAGATGATCTGATCCTACACCCAAGATTCACATTCCATGTAAGCATTTCTATCGGACTCACATGCCTGCCCCTTGGCACCTTGACCCACAGTCCCAACAAAACTCTATTCGATTGTTCCTCAAAGAACTGGGATGCAATCGCAGAAGGAGGGGCACAGATGCTGGGCAGGTAAGCCCAGTAAATGTCCACTCTAGCACTGTGCCATTTACAAAGTGTTTTACATCCATCATGTGAGATAGTTGATGCCAGGTATGTGGATGTCAGATAATGTTATGCCCTGACTTTGCCACATCCTTACTGTTGAATACCTCGTAAATTTTTTAAGAAAGCACTGTAATACATAATTTATTATGTTACTCCAGTTGTTGAGAAATGTGGGTTTGCAAATCAGATAGTTTATACGTATATACCTTGTTTTACGAGTAGATGTGCAGAAGCAGAGTTAGGAAAAAATGTACCTAGAATGGGCCTTCAAGTTTAGTACCTAATTCTGTTGCCAGCATCTACATTTTGTCAAGCACTTCAGGTCAGACCATTTCTTAGCAGTTAGCCATACTCTGAGAGCACTGCAGCTAGTACCTAAGAGCATAGCTCGGGAGCTACGCTGACTGGGTTCAAATCTGGCTCTGTTATTTATAGCTGTGTGACTTAGGGGAGATGTTTAACCTTTCTGGGCTTCAGTGTCCTAATCCATGGAAAAAAAGTGATGATAATAAAAAAGCTAATATAGAATAAACATATTAAACTATTTGACTACATATGTAATAAAATAGTTATTTTATTACATACTTAGTTGTATAAAAATAGGTCATATATAATAAAATTTACCACATAGGAGTACTGTGAATATTAAAAGAGTTAATACATGTAATACCTTATATAGTACACAGTCCATAGTAAGTCCTTAATGTTTGCTATTCTTAGTATTTCATAATTTCAGAGTTCTTACTTGAAAGAGCTTCTGGAATATGACAAAAAATAAAAGGCCTATACCCATTTAGAAAGTTTGGATCTGCTTCAGAGCAAGTCTTTGACCAGGGTACATAATAAAGTTCTCTGGTTTTCCATGATGATTGCCTTTCTCTGGGTTCTCTGCTCACTTCTTCAGTCTGTTCCGTTGCCCTTCTACTGAGACCCAGCAGCAGGCCATGAAAACCCCAAGGTGGTCCCAGGTGATGGTTCACAATAAACACAACCTTGTTTGTCCATGAAGGTAAAAGGTCAGCAGAGCACAGACTGACCCTCTGTGCTTTGGGAGTCTCGTGACCTCAAGGTACAAGGACCCTGAGGTCACATATGTAGGTATTCCTCGCTGCCTGCATTCCTCGACCCACATTCCTTCTCAGCTTCTTCATCCACATAGGGTTGCCATGTTTAAAGAATAAAAGCAACAGGACACCGAGTTAAATTTGAATTTCAGATAAACAATGAGTAGTATTTGTTTGTAGTTTGTCTGGGATTCATCTTTAACAGGGTCCCCTGTATTGTATCTGGCAACCCTGCACCCACCCACTGTGAACACAAGGGTCCCTAGACTTACTAAGTGGTGGAAACAGATAGGGCCCAGCAAGGGTGCGAAGAAGCTTGTTCGGTTGAGCTATGTCTGCCAAGCCAAACACAATGAAGGTTTCCAGGCAACATTAATCCCACAGTGTACTTGCAACTCAGATGTCTGTGCTCAAATAAATCTGGGAAACTCAGCAATCTCTGACTCCAATCAATTTCCTCCCGGTTTACACGTTACTCTTGTTTTGGTTCTACCTTGTTTTATTATCCGTATAATGATATTGTTATTTATAATATATAATATATAAAATCTGTAACATGTATCCATTACATGTATATTATCTATAGAATAAATACATATATTTCAAATATTGGTGTTTTATAAAAGGTTTGTTTAGATTTAACATATTTTAAAACCATTTTTTTGTTCACCATTCCTTCCTGCATCTCAGACCTTCCTTTTGGAATCAGTTTTTCTTTTCCTAAACAACATCTTTATTAGTGAAATCTCTTGGTATCAAACTCTTGGTTTTTGTTTGTCTGAAAATATCTTTGTTTCATCCTCTTTCCTGGAAGACAGTTTGAGTGAGTATTCAATTCTAGAGTGACAGATATTTTCTCCCAGTACCCCACTCAACTTTTCACTGTTTTCCAGATTTAGTCCTGTGGTTGCTCTCACACTATGGTCTAATTGACATTTCTCTGCATATAATGTCTTTTATCTCTGACAAGATAAAAGATCTTTTCTTTGTCTTTGCAGTTTCATTACAACAGGTTTAAGCATGAATTTCTTTTTATTAATTATGATTAGGATTTATTGTGATTCCTAAATCTATAGATACATGTCTTCCATAAATGCTAAACTACTTCCTTTCATTATCTATTCATGTAATATCTCTACTCATTCTTTTTCTCTCCTTCTGTATCTCCCATTGGTGACAGTGAGATCTTCACAGTCTATCCTTTCTCTTAAATTCTCCATATTTCTGTCTGTCTGTGTTGCAGATATTTCAATAATTTCTTCAGCTCTATGTTCTAGTTTCCAATTCTGTTTTTTCAGCAATGTCTTACCTGCTACTTATCTGAATGTCGAATTTCTAATTTCAGTGATGATGTTTCTTATTTTTAGAAATAACATTTGTCTCTTTTTCAAACCTTCCTGTTTTTTAGAGCATCTTATTCTTTGCTTACTTTTTTTATTATCTCTTTTCTTCCTTTAAATAATTTAAATACTTTCATTTTATATTTCATATCCAATCATTCCAATATCTGAAATCCTTGGGGATTCTGATGTTAATTGTCCCAGAAAACTCATGATAATTGTTTCATTACATGTTTTTGTGATATTGGATTTTGAACTCATATTCAATGGACTTTCCATGTGGAAATGCCAAAGGGCTTAGATGGAGAGTGAATCACCCTGGAAAGGATTTTTGCTTGGTTATTCCAGGTACCATAGGGCATCAAAATCTAAAACTACTGAAAGTTGATTTCTTGCATTGTGCTTTCTCAGATGATAAAAGTAATCTACGATTATGAAATAAAATGGTAGACTTTTCCCCACATATGTAATATAGGTCAAGTTAGAAATATTTCCTTGTCATCTCCTTTTTCTGTGAATGGAATTTTTCTAGTCCACACTTTCACCCAACAGAGTAGCCATTTAAGGAGCCAAGCTTAATGCAAGGATATCAGTCCCAACCTCTATCCCTCACACAAGTAATAAAATCCAAAATACTGGGTTTCAATGATCAGAAAATCCCCCCAGTCAGGTGTTTATATATATATATATATATAAAACAACATAAATGTTTAATTTTTTCATTAATCTTCTTAGCTTCTTTTTTCCTTTTTTAATATAATAAACTTTATTTTTAAAGAGGTTTTAGATGACAGAAAATTTACATGGAAAGTATAAGGGATTCCCATATACCCCACCCCTTCCCCTCCCACATCTTCCCCAGTAAATAACGTCTTATAATTGTGTGGTAGATTTGTTACAATTGAGGAATAAATATTGAAGCATTGCTACTAACTAAGATCTATAGTTTACCTCTTAGTTTCTTAATATCACAGTGGAATGATGAAAAAAAAACCAGAACAACAAGATCATGAGTTTTTGCAAATCTTTGACAAAGAACAGAGACTTCAAGGCAATTGGGGAAGGGAGGTCTTGGAGAAGAGGCTTGATGGATGTGCCAACATCGT